>JAHWFO010002124.1:222441-233373 GCA_023313115.1 Rhysida immarginata
CTTTGGTTCGAGGCAGTTTGGAAGTAGGCCTATTTGGAAATAGCGATCTTTGGGAGATGTTGGCGACGAGAAATTCATATAAAAAGTGAATTAATTTATTGTATAATGAACTGGACACTGTATATGCGATATAATTAATCTATAACACACGGTAATTTCGTTGTTGTGAATTTCATCAGGACAGTAGTTCGAAGCAGTTTGGAAGCAGCGATCTTTGGGAGGAGTTATTTTTGTATTAGATGTTGGCGACGAGAAATTCAAATGAAAAGTGAATTAAAAGGCAAGATTGGAAAGTTCAGTGAATCGCAGTTTACTGTGATAATGGAAAACGTTCGACTTGGTGGCACTGTGACTCGAAAACGTGTACGAGTGGTTTAAGTTTCCGTGTAGGACGAGAAACCCTCGAAGATGAACTACAATGTGGAAGGCCAACCACTCCACAGCACAATATCAAATGTGTTCATTGAAATCAACAATGAAAGGACACAGATTTCTTGATGTTCCGGATATTCAAACTGCTGTGAAGAGGGAACTTCAAGCAGTACCGAAAGAGGATTTTTCACTCAATGGAACAGTTGTACAAACAATGTCAAAAGTGTATTGTGGCCATGGGGGCTTACTTTGAAGGACAGTAAAGTATCAGTCCCCGTTTGTTTATCAGTCATTCACCAAATTTTCTGGTCTCTCCTTGTATTTGTATAAAAAATCCAAAAAAGCTGGTAGACTTATTAGATTTAAATAATCTCTCTATCCCAGGTAGCAGCCTTTACTTCCCTTCTTGGATGTTCTTGCTCTCTTGCTATTAATTAGGTTCAAACTAAGACATGATATCAAACACTCTAAGCCAGGGGTGACCAACCTTTTTTTGTCTCGGGCCAAAATAAATTTCTGAAGGTTTTCAGGGGGCCAATCATTTGTAATTCAAATCATATTCAAATATTTTATGAAAGAATAACCACGTACAATCTTACTTGTTAATAAATTTTACAATAAATGGTTCGTTTCGCAGGCCGCATAAATTCCTTTGGTGGGCCGCATTTGGCCCGCGGGCCACAGGTTGGTCACCCCTGCTCTAAGCAAACCATTCAAGAGATTAGACAGGTACGAGCACTACTATTTGACATAGTGATGAAATCAAGTACATGTAGCATCTCTTCAGAATAATCCAATCTTGCTAAATTTAGTATTTCCAGTTAAGTTGGGTCACGAAGAAAAGTTCTAGCAGTTTCCAGGCAGTTGCTTGCGAGAGTGCTGATTTAACAGACCTAGCAAAATGCGATGCAAGGAGCAGTTCGCAATTGATGTCAAATCCAAGCGAAAACTTTTGGTTTTTAGGGCATCAGTCACAGCATTTTAGAATTTGCTTGGGAAGGGATCCACGTGGTTTATTCAGGGCTCTGTCAATGTATGGTATGAAAATCCCGCCTGATCAAGGAAGATAAAAGATTTTTAACTTCCTTGACCCAGATCTCCTTTGCTTGGGACTCAGGGTTTCAAAATTCAGTTTCGTATTTTATTAAAGTACTACAAAAAAAATAATTTTTTCTTAAGCTAAGAGGACATGTGTAAGCATATTTAAATATATTAAAGATTTATTTCTCGTATTTAAAAAAATACTTGTCACTAAAATGATCAAATATAGGCTAAAGTAAGCTTTTGCCATCGCAATGGCTCGTTATTACAAATAAAAGGAAATAGATACTTTTACCCCATCCTAACTTATTTCTCTAATCTAGTAATTGCATCGGTGCTTTATGGTCATTATTGTACCTGGTAATTTTAAAGATTTTTTTAAACATCCTTTTTTCCCTGCATAATTTCTTAAAAACCCTTTTTATTCTTCAAAATCTTATCTGCTTGCAAGCAATTTATACTTTAAGTACAGTTGAGCTGCATATGTTCCTCTCCCAAGATTTTATTACTAAATAAAACTTTGTGCTACTTGAGTGCAAAATCTGAAGTGACGTGTCGGGGCAAAATATGCTAACCCTCATTTCTTCAATTCTAAGCTAGAGAGAAAAAGTTTGTTCAAAACCTGTGTATTATGAGAATGCAAAACAGTGCAAGGGCATTTTACCACCACCCGTTAGGCATTAGAGAAAACTTCTTACGTGAGACCATGGAACGAGAACAGTGTATCGTTTTCTTGTGCCAAACTCAATATACAGTAGAACCTCGATATTCCGTTGTAATGAGGGGAAGGGGGTGACGGTTAATCGAAAAAGGACGGATTATCCATTTTTATTGAAATAAACAGAATTAATAAGATACGTATTATACACAAAGGCATAGTGGGCCTATAAATCCACCCTCCATGCTAACTAAATAATTACTGTAACTTAAAGCCACCTTCCAAAAGGGGCAGGTAGTGGCATTGAGGCAAGGACATCTCCCACGTGGCAAAGTAGGGGTAGCTAATGGGAAAAGCAGCCTCACACACGTTACCTGGCATAGCTTCATTTTGCTATACATTTTGTTCACACATGATGTATTGTAAATATATATCGTGGAAAAAAATTATAGATGACTATAGTTAACTGAGGGATGGAAAATCGAGGTTCTACTGTAATTGAGGGTTAGCACTATCTTGCCCTGACCCCTTCAATTCTTACAGGACAATTTAAAGTATATGCAAGATACAAATGATTGGTTTACATGCAAAAGGTTTTTATTACCTTTTAAGCACAGATGCGATTTGCTTTTTAAGAAGTGCTAGCTATTGATTAAAAATTAATGGAACCCTATAGGTTCAGGATAAAATATGGCATTTGCAAAAGGAACTAGAGTCAAATGATATAGAACTTGCACTCATCACAAGCACCAATACCACCAGATACCTAGCATAATTATTTCTTACTTTGGTTTATACTTTTACATTCAATTATACAATTATTTTGAAACCTGTCTTTTTATTCTAATGATCTCTTTTACTCTTATAAACTCACTCAGAATAATGCTATAGCTTTTCATTGAGATGATTATTTAACTTAGTAAACATAAATAAATGCTGATAAAGTTTAAACAACTTGCAAATTTTGAGTAGTTTTTTTTAATTAAGCAGAAAGTTCACATTCCACTTGTAAAGAAATTATAAACTCCTGTTGTAAACTTTAGATTCAAATAAAAATTGCACTTTAATATGAACATTTCTTTGAAACTTCCATTAAATACGAAATAATGGGCATTTCTGATCATGCATTGTGGAAAGTCATTAACAAAAAGAAACTAAAAAAATAAATTTTTTTTCATGGTAAGGAAGAATCAACAGGAAAAATTGCTGTCGAAATACACCATTCACAAACTATTGTTCAAAATCTCATCAAAAAAAAAGATGTATATGGACACCAAAAACTTATGGCACACCCAGGGACCATAGGAGAATTCAAGTTCTTGCTTCTCAACTCGTGAATTGCATGTGACTTGTAAACTCCAGCATCAACTGTGTGGAAAAGCTTAAATGAAATTTTAAAAAATGAAGACAAAATCCAAGCTCACTGCTGCTCATAAATCAGCTCTAAGGAAGCTGTGAAATGGAAACAAGAGTGGAATGAACGTCTTTTCAGACAAAGAATTTGTCCTAATAGTCCTGATTTACGAACTTGACTGAAGACTAGACAGAGTAGACCACCAGGAGGCAAGGCCGATATGTTTGTGGATGGCAAGATGAATTCTGAAAGATATCAGAAATTGATGTACGAATTTAATCCTGTTGGACCACTTGTGAATCGTCTGAAAGTTGCATTTGTGAATGCTTGGGACAAAATAACCATAGAAGATTTAAGACTGATCAGTACGATGCCTGACAGAATGATGGAGGTTATGGAGAAGAAAGGAGGGCCAATATGTCATTAGTTTTAACCATTTCAATATTGATTTATAATTTCTTTCTCGTGTGTGTGGAAAGTGAACTTTCGTTTAATTAAAAAAAAAAAAAAAAAAATACTCAGAAAAAGCTAACCGATCATCTCAATAAAAATTTATTGCATTAATCGGAGTTTGTTTTCTTCATACACTGTTGTAAAATGTATTATTTAACATTAACTTTTAAATTTATTTTTTTAAATAGCAATAAAGAGAACGAATCTCAAGCAAGCCTTTCAGAAACCCAGTCTCCATCTCCTTTGCCAAAAGGTGAAGATTTGATCAACAAAAACGTATTAAGTGAGAATGAGACCTTGTATTATATCAATTCTAAACCTTCAAGTGTAAATGAAATTCCTAGGGCATGTTTTAATACCAGCTCTCTGGATGACAACATTTTCAATATACAACCTGATGACCTAAGTGATGATCTAACAAAAACTATTTTTAAAATTAAGTCTCCTGAAGGCACTTGTGAATCAGGCGGCTTAAACGACGAGACATCAGACTTTTTCAGAGCTACAGAAGCTTGTACATCTGCACCAGGCTCTGCCGAAGAGTGCGATACTGTGGATCGTGTATGGGATTGGGTAACTGCAATACCACGCTCCTATTATTTAGAGGATGACTATCTTCCTGAATTTGTTTCAGATTTCTCAAATGCTTTTACAAGCACTTTGAATGAAAGTTTACTCGGTCAAACTTTTAGATCATCAGGACTTCAACGCAATAGAAAAGAATGTCATTCAAATGATAACTGTCAAGCTTTGTGGAATAATGAAAATCGACCAGTTGCAGAAACTGATAATTCTCTTGCCTCAACAGTAGAAATACACAAGGAATCCTATGAACACAGAGACTGTGTTAAGGAAGCAGTAGCCCTTCCTTATACCATAGCAAATGAACCTGCTTTTGACTCTTGTATTGCGGAATCCTTGAAGGTTAATTTAAAACCATTGGTTTAACAGATTGAATTTATATTAAGGAGAAAATGAGGATCCTGTTGAAATCAATAACTTTCCCTTCATGAGAAACTGAGAAAGCTAAAACTAAAAAAAAAAAAAATCAAAAAAAAACTTAAAAAAATCTGTAAAATAAAAATTATAAAAAACTAAAAAAAAATTTGCAAGTGTAAAAAAACCAACTTTTCTAAAAATTCAAACATCTTTTAATATTGTTCATGTTTATAAAAAAAAACAACAAAAAAACAAAAAAAAAAACTTGAAAATAAATTTTTTTTTAACTTCCAACAAAATTGTATTTAATTCACTTATTTACAAACTTTCACTGTTTTTCAATCACTGATGAATGGAATGAGCTTGCACAACAACGTAATGTCAAAATAATGTTTAATTTGAGTAGATTTTGAAATCATTGGACTAGTCTCTACTACAAGATAATGGAAATATAATTAAGTAACATTAAATTATCCCTGACGGCAATTCAAGACTAAAAATACTTCAGATTCACGCAGGTTTTTCTCGGCCACTGTGCTGCTCTCCCAAACCATCTTTATTGCTACCAGATTTTTGGAGCTGTGATGAATTGTCTCTCTTGTCTTCATCCTCTTCCTTTGATGTTGGATAGAGGTTAGGATACTGCAGCATGCATTCTTGCATCTCTTTGAATTTTCCAAAGCAGTCATTCCCTTTAGGTTCAGTTTTACTATTATGGAAACAGGAGAAAGCCTCACGAAATTCCATACCACATGGGCCTGTGGCCATTCCTCCCAGACATGGACAATTCCAGTTGATCTCTCCATTGGGCAGGATCAGTCCTAGTGCAAAAACAATATCTTATAAGTTTTACTTGGCAGTGCTCGGAATTCATTTAAAAATATTATAGAAATTCTGATGTTATCTTGCATTACTTAGTCAGTAAATCTGAAGGCAATTTTAGAATGGACAACACCCTTGCAAAAGCACAATAAATGTTTTTGTATTTTTTTTTTTTCCATAAAATAGCCAATGCATAAAAAAAATATTTTATATAAATCAATTTTATTTAATCAATAGTAATGGTCTCTTGATTTTCAAATTGTATTTCATTAAGCAAAAACATCAAAAAAGCATTTTAATCAGATTGTTCATAAAATGCAAAAATAAGTTTAGATTATGTCAACAGATTTTAATAATAAAGATAGTGATTACAACAAACATGCACAATTATTATTGAGGCCTATTAGTACTGGTTCCTTACACTTATTTAAGTGATTTGAGTTTTGTCTTAATAAGGGCCATTTGTCTTACCATGACCTGCCTTACTCCAGATGAAACCTTAAAAGCTGGTATCTATTGTTTAAACAGTATACAAAATTCAGTTCTTGATTTTCTCATACGAGCACTTAAAATGCACAGTAGATACTGAATTTTGAATGAATGAAACTTAACACTGATATTTTTTTTTTATCTAGCCTTTACGTAATCCTTGAATCATTTGGCCAGCGTGGAAGCTCCTTAGCCAAATTTTCTTCAAATTAACTATGCGCTGTGCATGATTTTCTCACTAGGTGCATTGTAAGCAACAGTCTTAACAATGAAGAGTATATACAAGGCTTAATTCTCTAAGGATAGGTCTGGAATAGTAGAGGAAATCGTGGTCTTATCCCATGACTGCTCCCGAGATATATTTTAATGTGCTTCTGATTGGCTAATTCTGCACCATGTCCAGGTCTTCTTTTATTGTACAGTGTTTAGGTATGGCATCTGGTGCTTTTTTTTCATCTATGTCAGAGGCAGTTTTGAGATTTTGCAATCCCATTTTGTTACTCGTTATTACCTTATTCTCGTTAAAAGGGGGGGGGGGGGGGGGAAACCAAAAAAAAAAAAACGCTTTTTTTGGAAACAGATTTTCATAATTTATAATAATAAATAAACAATTATTTGCATCATATAAACATCCCTCTTGTTATATGCAGGAAAATATGGTACTTAAAATGTAATTAACCTAAACAGCTAACTGATGATAACCCTCATGCAGTTCTCATGCAAAAGGGGGCACATCTTAGGGTGATAGGCCTAGTTACCAGCATGATTTATTCTATCCTTAATGTTGAAGGTCCATATGACCAGTAGGACTAATGAGCTGAGTCGTTTGGCAAAGAACTTGCTGATGGGAGATAGTCAACAGAATGACCCATACAAGTGGTTACTATGGCTAACGCTAGTAAAGTATATGATGCAGACTTGTAGTTTGGGACAGGTTAATCTTGCTATGAAGGTTCAAGTACAGGCAGCGATAAGGCTGTGTGCATATGCGATTGAAATCTTACATGTACTATTATTTACCCTTCATATTTTAAAAACATAACATCACTTGCCAGGTCTTTTCTTACTTTTTATTTACAATACCCAATTCCATAAAAGTGGGACAATATGAAAAATGCAAATAAAACGTGACTGACTAAATATACATTAGCAAAATTAAAAATAATAAAGGCATTTGAACTGACTGAAGTAAAATATATACAATTTATAAATGCCGATCTCATTTTTTTTTTTTTTTTTTTTTTGTCATATATAATTTTTAATGAAATTGCCATTGGCAACATGCACCATAATAGTTGGGACGGAAGGAAAAGACTGGACCAGAAGCCATAGAAATGACGTGAATGTTCTCGAAACTTCTGGAGTACATTAAGTCATAACTTTTCCCTCTTTAAATGCAAACTGCAATGTGTAGCTGGTCATTTACATGACAATATAGGTCGAGGCAAGGCAGTGGGTCAAGATATGCGCAATAGAATAATCCAACAATTTAAAAGCAATGTATCTCAGCGTGAAATAGCCAAGAATCTTGGACTTCCGTCATCTACAGTTCATAATATTAACAGGTACAGGACAAGCAGAAATACCACAGTTCGTCGTAAAGGGCAAGGTCGAAGACCAATTCTGACTGCTCGTGATCTTTGGGTTTTCAGACGTCACTGCATTAAAAATAGACGTTCAACAGTGACAGAAATTGCGGAATGGGCTCGAGGACTATCAAAAACGTTTATCGTTGGATACCATTCGCCGCTACATCACAAAATGTAAGTTGGAGCTCTATTATGCAAAAGGAAAGGTGTTCGTAAACACACTGTATAAACGTAGCTGCCTGGCTTGGGCAGCACCGACCTGAAGTGGACTGATACCCAGTGTTTTGTGGTCCAATTAACCTACATTTATAGTTATTGGTGAAAATCGTCGGTGTGTACTTAGGATCAAAGAGAAAAGGACAATCCTGCCTGTTACTGACGTGTTGTACAGAAACCAGCTTCAATAATGGTCTGGGGCTGCACGAGTTCCAATGGATTGGGAAACTTGCACATCTGCAACAGCACTGTTAATGCACAAGCCTATATTGGAATTTTTTAGAAAAACACATGTCGCCTTCTTGGCAACATCTTTTGGAACCAGTCCCTTTCTATTTCAACAAGATACAGTATCACCCGCTTATAGCGAAATTCAAGGGAACGGAGTTTCTTTTCGTTATATCCCGATTTTGTTATATCCGAATGTAATAAAAATGTACGTACAGTCATAGAATTAAAACTAAGCATAAAACTAGGCATAATCATTGTTTTAGACATAAACTAGCCGTTAAAACTAGGCATAATCACTGTTTTAGCCAATGTTATTTAAAATGAAAAAAATTCAATATGGTTTTCTGTTTCATAGTTTTTACATAACTTTTGTTTATAAATTTATGCAACTTAAAATAACTTTCAAAAATTTCGTAGATGGTTAAGTAATTTTTTACTTGATTCATCGGCGAGTCCATCTGCTTCGATGATTGTATGGGCAGTTCTGGTTCATCGTCACTTTCTTGGCTCTCCTCTTCGCCATCTTGGATTCTCTGGCTCTGTTCCGCGATGGCGTGCTTCTAAAATCTTTAACTCTACAGATAGAGAGTTTCGCTTTGGTTTAGCTATGTTGAACTCCTTGAAAAATTTTGCCTGAATGACTTGACAAAATCAACCAAGCCCATAAATGCTCATGGGCCTTGCAGTTAACCATGTGATGGCACAATCATATGATTGGTTCAAGTGGTTCAAGTACCATCACGTGATCGTTCAACTAGCGTGGCGGCCGTGGTGGCGGGAATGTTTAACCAACCAATCACAATAAAGAAAAATCGCAGTTAGGAAAAAATGATACACGTGTCTACGCATTTGGTCTAGACCGACTTATAATAACAATTAGTGATATTTTCCGAATAAATTTCATCGATTTCCCTTCGCTGTAACCGGATTTCTTTCAAAAACATTTCTCAATAAACGTGTAAAAATGCATAGAAAATAGACTGACGGGGTTGGGACTGAATTTTTTTTTGCTATATGCGGGTGTTCGTTCTAACCGTGTTCGTTATAAGTGGGTAATACTGTAACACTGAACCCCACACAGCTCGCATTACAGGACAGTGGCTACACAATAGACAAATTCGGGTGTTAAATTAGCCTGCCTGCAGTCCTGATTTTTCCCAATAGAGAATATATGGCGAATTATTAAGTTACATCAACGACGACCCCAAATAGTTCAACAGCTGAAACTGCAACAAATTCCCGTTGTATCATCTGTTCATCGAAGGCTACAAAGCGTGATGAGAAGTAAGGGAGATGTGACCCATCTTCGCCCATTGTCCCAACATTTTTGGAGTGTGTTGCAACCGCCAATTCGCAAAAACCTAATATTTATTATTATTAGTTAAATATTTAGTTCCGAAATGTTTAATACCTACCCAATAAACTAAAATGAATTAATACATCCGTGTATCAATATTTTTGCTGTGTCACATGTTTTCACCATGTCCAAACTTTAATGGAAATGAGGTTTGTAGTAACGCATGCGTTAAAGCCTTATTTAGAACTATTTCTACCACACCGTCGCTATTCAAGTTGCACGCCTTCATCGAGTCGAATGAAGCAATTATACTCTTTCATAAAAGAAGTCTGTTGACCTTTGTTTGGGTCGGAGTGGAAACCAATCAGATGCAAGCACTGGTGGTTCATTACTTTCTCCTGGTACTTGTACTGCAGACAATTCAATAGAATCACGCTTTACTCAACATTAAAGCCAAATTTTATTATTTTCATAAAATCATATTTTATCACTGTTAATTGAAACATTACAAGCATCATTTTCAGACGAGTCGGTAAGTGGGGCAATGCTGTCCACTTTAACTTAACCGATGCGCGAGAGTGTGGAGCAATGAACGGAGTAACTAAGCGATAAACAACCAATCAAGCATTTGTTACGATTGGTTCGTTTTGTTGGGCTCCTTTTATGAAAAAGAATGTGTGAACAACATCCAATTAATTCTATAGCAAGCAACTGCCCTGCCTCTAGAGTAAGTTTTTATTATTACATACTTCCTCTTCCTTAATGATTCCAAGCATTGATAAAATGATCTTGCACTGGACTTGTTCCTTCATAGCAAGGTTAACCTGTCATGCACTATAGACACAACCAAGATATGCCAGTCTCCAAGGACTACTGGTGGCAAAAGAGCACTCGCTCGCAATGCAACATTCTGCCCCTAGCATTTCAAGATCTACTTTACACTTGCTGCAAAAAAAGCCCAACAACACTGAATATAATGCACGTGCACAAACTCTTAAAACTGCATATGGGAATGAAATTCCTACACCCAGACAATGTTTCACACATGTCTTCACTGGAGTCCCTTGGGATTCTAACATTTAATACTATCGCCAATGAAAATGAAGATAACTGTCCAGATGCTCCTCCAAGAGACTTTTAATACTAAACTTATTGAAACTTTAGAAAACCCTCTATAAAGATGTTACAGTTTACAATAAGCCACAGCATACTGAAGAACATTTGTCCCAAGAAAACATACTGATTAGGCATAGATAAAGTTATAATGTAACCAATAAGCTGTGGATACTTACAATCAAGAAGAATCAGAAGGTGCTCCACCACTTGTCCACAAGGTATTTTGGAGGGGGGGGGGGTCAGGTATTTCGTGACAATGTACATTTCACCTGCTGAGGAATCATTCAAAAACCACGTGGTCAATTTGAGGAAGGGAGTGGGCAGGATTTGACAACATGACCACCAAGAGGGGGGA
>JAHWFO010002124.1:233473-256669 GCA_023313115.1 Rhysida immarginata
CCCCCCCCCCCCCCCCCCCCCCCCCCCCCCCCCCCCCCAGGTAATGACCATGTGGTCTAATTTTAAAATAATTCAAAACTTCGCATTTTAATCTAATGGGGTTCTAATTTATCTGAACATATAATTATTAAGGGGGGGGGGGGGTCAAATATGACCGCTGATGACTGGGGAGGGGTGTGTGTGAAAAAAAGTGACCATATGAATGGAGAGGGGTATGAATGCTTCCTAAGCAGGCATAATTCAGTGTCAGTCATTAATGATCCGAGTCATAGAATTATACAGGGTGTAAATTAAATGTTAGAAACTATTTGGAGGATTGTTTCTTAAGGACAAAAGACGAAAATGTTCTTGGAAGTTTTTATATAGTGCATGTGTTTTGAGAAAAATGACTTTGAAATGTAATGTCAAGTTTTGTTTGAAACTGATCGGCTAATAACTCAATTTCTATGCCAGCTATCTCCACGAAAATTGGATTGCTTCTGGGCAGTACATAACCCGTTAATCATTCCAATTTATGAACATGTATATCCATTACTTTTGGAGATCGGTGCTCGATGCTGGACTTAATTCATATGCAGCTGTGTGGCCACTATTTCTGTGAACTAAGTCCCTCATCGACACCCATTTTCAAAAATAATGGATGCACCACATGCAGATAAATTGGAACTATTAATGGGCTACATACTCCCATGTATGCAACATCATTGACCCCCGTGATCTATTTAAGTCTATCTGGTGGTTTCTTAATAATCTCCATAGTGTCTCAAGGAAATTTGAGACTTAACATTATTGAAGAAGCGTATAATTTTAAATTCATCACTTTTTGCTTCATGTCCAGTTTTCAGGATGCTGTTTGCGAAGGCTGATTTTTCGGGTCTATGGTTTTGATGTGACTAAGCGTTCTATTATCCTGGTTATTATTTTCCCTCTGCTTTGCCCCAGATATTTTAAATCGCACTAAAGGGACTTTAATTCGTAAATTCCAGATCAGTTTTCAGGCAGGATTCTGTGTTTTGTCCTGCCAAGTAAATTCTAGTTTTTGTGTTGACTCCCATACGTGACGTGTAAGTCGAATTCTTTGGAGATGGTTTATAAGCCTCTTGTCAGGTTGCAATTTTAAGGAAGACATGTATATATTTCTTCTCTTCTTCTTGTTGGCTTCGTTTAAAGTTGTGATGTCATAGTCCTTATTGTACCTATCTGTACTCTAATTGGCTTTTGCACCTGTATAATTTGTATGACTAAAATCAGATAAAGACCGACACAGAACTATGCACGCTTAGCAAGAGAAATATACATGTACTTAAATACCTTTTTGTAGACATGTGGAAAATCTCCCAATACTTCTTGATAGATTAAGCAGGTGGAGGAAAACTTGAAGAATCAGCAAATCAATCTCAAGTATCATCTTGAATTGTATGAACCTTTCAAAATGCTACAGCACCCACAGGAGAATATTGGGGTGACATTCTCATCAAACAGTCATATCGGGATTTGGGAGGAAATGAAGTCCTTCCTTTTCCAGCTTGTATCTCTCCCTGCACAAGAACTAGTTGATGAAGGAAGTGATTTGAAAACTTGATATAATGTGGTCTGCAACATCATTGCTAGAGCGCAAGTGCTAAAAGTACGCTTTTTCATTAGCTGGGGGGAAAACGCACTACTAAAACTGGAACTTTAAAATAAACTGCTAAAGTTTGATAAGCTTCTTTTATCTAATATAAAGAGGGTTTACATAAACTTGAAGTGGATGTCAATAGATTTGGAAGAGGTTTTATAAATACTGAGTGAGCATATTATTATGACCACCCCGTCAGTATCTCGTTGGGCCACCTTTTGCCTTTAATATTGCGGTGATTCTTCGTTGCAATGATTCCACGAGATGTTGGAAGGTGGTGGGAGGAATCTGACACCACGCCTGATGGATAGCACTGTCTAGTTGTGCTAGATTGGACAGTGGTGGATCCAGCAGTCTGATGGTTCGTTCACTTCGACCCACAAATGCTCAATTAGAGTGAGATCTGGGGATTGCGGGGGCCACTGAAGTAAGGTAAAGCCCCCCTCATGTTCCTGGAACCACTCCTGCACAATACGAGCTCTGTGGCATGGCACATTGTCTTGCTGGAAGTAGCCATCCCCATTGGGGTACGCCATCAACATGACAGGGTGGACTTGACTGGCGACAATACGGAGGTATGCTGTGCCATCCAGACGTTGTTCGAGACGTATTAACGGACCCAACGCATGCCAGGAAACTGCCCACACCCATACAGACCATTCCCCAGACCATAACACTGCCCACACCAGCCTGAAGGGTTGTAATCATCCATGCAGGGTCCATGCTTTCATGCCGTTTCCGCCAGATTCTCACGCAGCCATCTGCATGATGTAACTGGAATCGTGACTCATCAGACCACATAATTTGTTTCCACTATCCGAGTCCAGTCCTTGTGCTCCTGAGCGAATTAGAGTAGTTTCAGCTTGTTGGCTGCAGACAGGTCTTCGGTTTCTGTATCCCATGTGATGCAGTGTGCGGTGGACAGTGCATTCAGAGATCATTTTGGAGGACCCCTGATTAAGATTAGCATTGATTTGATACACAGTTGCCCTTCAGTTATCCTTTACCAGTCCTGACAGTCTCCGTTCTGTCCGATAATCAACCATCCGCGGACGGCCACAACGCGAACGTTCAGACCCCGTCTTCCGGCTAACCGTCCAGTCTTCAGATACTTTAACGACTGCTGCTCTTGAGCACCCCACGAATGCTGCAGTTTCGCTGATACTCGCTCCATAGCTCCGAGCACCTACAATCATCCTGCGTTCAAAGGCCATTAAATCGCGTCGTTTACCCATAATTGATGAATGGAACACTTCTACTGTTGTCGATGACACTCTGCTTCCCTTTTTATATTGGTCCGGCCTGTTAGCAACATTGTGGCGACATCCATGCGCGCATTTGCATAAAATGTCAGGTGGTCATAATATGCTCACTCAGTGTATAAAAAAATTATGGATAAATATAAAATAATAAACTCTGCCCATTTAAAATTTGCTCACAAAGAGAAGAAGCCTGTAGGTGCATAAATTTTGGAAAAAAAATACATATGTATCACTATCCTTGGATGTCATGGAAGAAAACTTTCCAATGGCATTTTCCTCAAAAGTACCAGTTTAATTAAGTTACACCCATCACCAGTTTCTGATAGAATTTGGGTATTTTTTGCATGGCACATTTATACCATGAACTCGTATCCGTGGCTACCTAGTATACCAGTTTTGTCATGCTTAACAACAAATGTGCACAATGGCAAATCAGCTGGAAAGTTATTCCAAGCTCAAGAAACTGTATAAAATTCATGGAAAAAAGAACGACAATTAATGCCATATAGAAAAACATTGTAAGGTACGAGGATTGTTTAGAAACGATTTATACTAATGTGGTATTATATAAACCCTGGAAGTGGCAAGCCGGCGACAATTCGTTGTTCTTTCAGAATAATAATGATGCGGGAAGCCGGTAGATATCAGGAGTAGTGTGACGAGCACAGCACCTTCTGAAAGGCGACCAGTCTGTCGTAAATGACAGATTATGGAGGATAATTATCATGGGCAGATGTGGACTGCCTGGTTCCTGTGCAAAGGAGGCAACAGGCCCGCAAACATTTACAGCAAACTGCACACAGTGAGTGGTGAGAGTGCCCAAATGTCAGTCACGCTCGACAATGTTGAACTGGGTGAGGGGATTTGAAAGTGGGAACGAAACTGCTTAGAAGAGGAATAGCAGTGGTCGGCCAACCACCTGCAGGGCTGATGCAAACATTGCAAGTGTTTCTGAGGTTAATGCCGAAAATGCATCATGAAGTGTTGAAGCAGGAAACCGGTCTCAATCGTCACACATTGATCAAATCAACCACTTCCAAAACTGTTGGCACATCCTTCACTTCTCACCAGGCCTTGCACCCGGCGACTACTCTCTCTTCAGTGACAGATTTCCAGACAATAACTCCCTGCAAGCAGCTGTCAGACTAGATGTGCGATGCCCCAAAAGACTGGTATAATGCAGCCATAAAAAGAGCTATAGGAGTGGTATCGTGCAAATGCATAGCTCTTCAGGGAGAATACGTGGAAAGGCTGAAGCCTAACCTGGGAGCCCGGACCATCCAGGACACGGTAAATGTCATTAGTGTAAATCATTTAAACACCCCTCATACATGCATTCTATTGTATTTGCTACACACATAAATAAAACCAGTACAAACAGCTGTTCCTCTTTCTTCTCCCAACCAATCCAGCCACCGATCATTATGTAAATTTTGTACAGTACAATTAGAAACTCTATTATCAAAGCAATGGTTATCTGGGCTCTCATTATGTGACCCAACAACTATTTACATATGCTGTTACCATGTTTAGGTTCTAGAAGAGGAAGTGCTCAAAGGAGATAGCCAAGCCATCACTTGTTGCTATTTATTATACTGCTTTCCCTCAAAAAAAAAAAAAAAAAAAAAAAAAAAAAAAAAAAAAAAAAAAAAAAATTACTGTTGTTATAAGCAAACAAAATAACAGGCGAATACTATAAAAGTCAAGGGATACAGAAAAACTTTGATATATCTGAACTCTCTATAAGAGGGTTCAACATCCTCCACAATGCTCATTCTTCCAGTTTTGTTTTCATGTATATGCATTGCATGAATCTTTCATAAAATTATTAAAAAGAAAGAAAAGGAGTTATAGTTCGTCTATTACAACCTCTGACAATTAAGTTCGGTGAATGACGTCACACCCTAATCTGTGCAAGCTTTACGCGAGTAACAATGCATGTGAATACAAGCCCAGTCATTGTTTAAGCAAGTTCAGACAGGTCACGTTTGTGCGTGCAATGATTTAGCAGATGCTCGTTTCTTCAGTTGAAGGTGTAGCGTGCGCACATTAACTGTGGATAATGGATCAAAGAGGTACACTGCTGCAATCGTGCAACAGTTTCTGGCCAACAAAGGGGTCGTATCCATAGCTCATCCACCTTATTCACCAGACTTGGCACCGGCAGACTTTTTCTTGTTCCCACACCTGAAATGGGCCTTAAAGGGACACAGATTTGCGGACATTCCAGACATTCAAGCAAATGTGACACGTGAACTTAAAGCCATCCCTAAGGAGCTTCCAGGATTTATACATCCGATCCCAAAAGTGTATTGCCTTCCAGGGTGATTATTTCGAAGGACAATAAAGTAAATGTGGCTCTATCTGTTTTGCATTTTGTTGTGTGAACTCATTCACCAAACTTAATTGTCAGAGGTTGTATATCTTGTTTGGTGAGCCAGTATGTTGCCATGGATAATGGGAGAGGATTAACTTGTAGCCTCTATTCAAGGTCACCTTTAATGCATAGTAACCTAATCAAGGTCACCCATGTAGGTTTGACTCCTCGTGTGATCCTGCTTTGATGTAATTCACTACTTGTACAACTCAGTTTCAAAAATATACGATCACCAGACTTCTTATGCTTAACCTTATTTCATTTTTAAGCTTGTAAAAAACATAATAGAGCGAATCCAATTCTACATTTGTCTAGTGGGTTTTAGACTGTCAGAAGGTTCTAGGAAAAATAATACTAAATTGTTACATGATTATAATGGGTACATTAAATTAATAACTGATCATCCATGCGTTGCAAAAATATGCAATCGCCCTTTTACGTGTTACAAAAATTTCCGATTACCACTTAAATAATAGACAGGTTCTTTAAACTGCTAGTTAATTTGCATAAACAAAAGCTTCATAATTCTTGTACTTGTATACTGTGGAGAACTAGCTGGATATTTTCTTGATATCGAAAAAATCCCAAGACAGATTTTTTAACTGCCAAAATGGGACGTGGTAAAACAAGTAGTGAAGAACTTCGCAATTTAGTGGTGCAGAAACATTTGGAAAAATTTTCAACTCGTAAAATAGCTGCTGATTTAAAAATCTGTCAAAGTGTAGTGGTGGAAATAATCAAGAAATGGAAAATAACAGGAACCCCTTCGGCAAGCAAGCAGAGTGGACATCCACGGAAAACATCAAAACGAGAAGATAAACTCCTTCCAAAAAATTTTAAAAGGCAAACGTCATGTTACCACATCCGAAGTCACAACCGACTTGTGTGAAAAAACTGGCGTTATTGTTTCAAACGCCACTACAAGAAGAAGACTACGGGAAAAAGGTTTTGGGTTTTACACTGCTAAAGTAAAACCTTTACTAACAAATCTGCAAATGATGAAAAGATGCAAGTGGCCTAATGAGCATCTTCAATGGACCATGGAGAAATGGAGAACTGTCATCTTTAGTGATGAGTCAAAGTTTACGGTTTGCTAAGATGAAGAAGGCCGAAAAGTCATCCGTAAGAAGACTGAAGCGTACGCACCGGAATGTCTCAGTAAAAGTGTAAAATTTCCTGATTCAATAATGGTGTGGGGCTGTATGAGTGCACAAGGTGTGGGGAAACTTAGTCATCAATGGAACAATACAAGCATCTTCCTATCAAGACATCTTGGAGGAATGTTTACTCCCATCTTTACCGAAGCTAGCCAGAGATGGAAAAGCTGTTTTCCAACAAAATGGGGCAGCGCCACATCGAGCTCGGACAACAACGACATGGCTTCGTGTGAGAGGCATCGACCTACTGGAAAACTGGCCTTCGAACAGTCCAGACCTTTCACCAATTGAGAATCTTTGGAGAATTTTGAAATGAGCTGTCAACAAGAAGCAGCCCGGAACAAGAGAGGAATTGAAAAATGTCGTGGAAACTGAGTGGGAGAAAATTCAGGCTGATGAATGTGAAAAGCTAATTTCAAGCATTCCAAATCGTTTGCAGGTCGTTATTTCTGCTAAAGGTAGAAACACCAAGTACTGATCAGAAATTTTTGTAAGTAACGCATGAAAGGGCGATTGCATATTTTTGCAATGCATGGATGATTAATTTATTGTACCCATTACAATCATGTAACAATTTAGTATTATTTTTCCTAGAACCTTCTAACAGTCTAAAACCCATTAGACAAATGTAGAATTGGATTCGCTCTTTTATTTTTTTTTTTTACATACTTAAAAATAAAATAAGGTTAACATAAAAAGTCAGGTGATCGTATATATATAAACAACAAGGCTAGTGACCGACATGATTGACTGAATTTGAACTACAACGTTTTATCCCTCAGAGAAGGTCACCCACCAAGATATAATAGATAGTCTCTTTGTGCAATTAAGTGAACATTATTCAGCATTTGAGAAATGGTGGTTTGGGCCTCATGTTGATGCAAATTATCCTAGTGTTATTTTGTTTATAAACTTTATGCACAGAGGTAAAAACTTTTTACTTTATTACACATAGGATGTGGTCAAAAACTGCCACCGGTGAGAGAATGATGACGTAATTTCTCACTGGGCTAACAGTCTTTTTATCGGTGAGGACTGTTAAGACTAATCGGTTAGGCATAGCAGCACTAACTGGTGTTTTTGACCGCATTAAAATGACATCACAGTTTCTCACTGGGATTTCTGACCGACCAAACGCTAACTCTTCTCACCGGTGAGAGTTTTTGACCTCACCCATAGTATGTTGTTGATTATGCAGATTTTTGATTATATGGATCACACCTGATCACAGTTTGTCTGGATAATAGTTTCTACAACATGATTTACAATAAAGTACATTTTATTGTTCTTTCAAACTATCTAGATGCCAAATTGCTATAAAGCTTATTATCTAGTAAAACCTATTAGATAGAATTCTTAAGGAGGGAGACAGTTTTTAAACATTTACCCGTGGACAACTGGGGTACTCTCAGCTGCAGAAATACTACCAAACAACACTTACACAATCAAATTATTCCTCCTAACTTAAAAGCCAAGCTGTTTCTCCTACAGATTCCATGTGGGGAAGCAGATGATCTCTCAATAAAATTTCGAAGCGATATCCAGCGAAAATAGAAAAGACGTTGTTAAAACGTGTAAAATTTGCTGCTTTCTGTACACTAAACCCTTTCTCTCACCTGGTTCATCATCGTCGTCGTCTTCCAATACAACCGTACTAGGATTCCGGTGATCTTCTTTCGAGACGAAGATTATCTTATCTTTACCTGTATATAACAAGGCCGGTAAAAGTATTAGTAACAAGAAGATTAAAACAATAATTGCAAATATAGTTTCGCGTTATTTCCGTTCTTCTTTTTTAAATTCTAGAACGATATTTTCTTCGTTTTTAATTTAATTTTTTAAATTGTCAGAAAATAATTAAGAATTATTGTACTTAAGATATTAATTGCATCACAAATTAAAATATTACTTACCGTGCTGCTGACAATAAGACATAATTGTCGTACTAGTCTTTTGATGGGTGCAGAAAAGAATGAAACAAGAGTACTCTTCGCCGAAACTCGCTGCTCAACCAATTTTCACGTGCTACCTACTGAGCCGAATGAATTTGATTGCACTGCGCAAACGCACGAAAGAATCGCTACATACATCCTTATTATCCTGTACATACAACGTGAATTGTAAAAAAAAAATATAAGACACTCAGAATTACCCCTTTTCTTTTTTAAGAGGGACTAATTTTAAGAAATTATTATTTATAATTTACAAATCGAAACCCACATGCAAACCCCTTACCGGCAGCGCCATATTTGATTCACGGCCGTTTCCTGTCTTATTAGAAGCGGAAGCCAAAACGAGGAAATCTACGTCAATAAATGATTTTTTTCTTTGGAGATGGTAAAATTTGAAGAGCGGGCTCAAACACTTTTCTTTCATTATTTATTTAACGTTTAAATGCTTTGTAATAATAATAATAATAATAATAATAATAATAATAATAATAATAATAATAATAATATCTTTCTTATATTTGCTTTATATCTGCCTGCACTAAAAACATCACCAAAGGGATAAATAGGATAACATCACTGTTTACACCTTTGAAACACCACCGAACTATCGAAAGGCTCAACCTGCCTTGTTTAGAGGAAGGAACAGATCTGATATAATAATTTGACACCACAGAGTCTAGTGATTATTGTTCTCAGGTATAACTGTGACTGCTACTTTTGATATGTTGATTTTTACCTGTGAACGTGAAATCACGACTTGTCTCTTCCTGCGACTTACACAAACGGTGACGATTCAGTGCTAATAATCGTAAGTGAAGTAGGCATTCTATGATGTGTAGAACCAAGAGTTTATTAACGAGTATATATTCTATAATAGAACGTATATTATTTCGTGTTTGGAAAACTTTTATCATCATGACTATTTCACTCCCCTTTAAAAAATAAATTACTCAAAAAACAACTCAAGAATGATGATCAATGAGGGTTTTATCCTACGCCACAGGTCAGATGTTAAATTTTCATCAATATTAAATTACTTGTGAATTACCCACCGTCCACCCGCTATGAAATTTCTACTCATAAGTTTGTGTATTCAAATATTTAAAATAATTAAAAATTAAATATTATAATTCGTAGAAAAATTATGACCCCTTTTATTAATTTAGCAAACGGGCATTACTTATTTATTTGATTTTAATAACACGTCAATAACACTGGGCAACACACATTTTGGTGCCTGCGATTTTTTTAAGCGTTTCTAGGTAATTTTGGCACGTTCAATTCATAAACGCTATCAGATTTGATGTATAATTAAATTTAAAACATACATTTCGTCATTATACTTGAAAAACTGACCAAGTTCAATTTTCAATAACCTGAGGTAAAGGCTGATAAAGTTAAATTCCCTGTGATAAATGAGATACTGGATAAACCGAGTAACGTTTTCCAGTACTTGGAGGCTATCTTATAGATCATTTTTGACCTGTACAGATATGATAATTTTAAGATGTTTGGTCACAGGAAGCCCATTTACCTAAAATTCGAACTTGATCAGAAGAAACTATCCAACACGTCTTATCAAGTTGCAAAATACTCACGCAGACAGTACTTGTACACACATAACCAGGTAGCCAACATCATACATCAACATCTAGCTAAGATACACAAGCTTAGGGACATCCAAATCTATGTTGTCTGTTTGTTTGTACGCGCATCAAGTAAAAACAACTGGACGGATTTTAATGAAACTTAGTATGGTTATAGCTTATTGTCTGGATCAACATTTAGGGTACTTTTGATCCGGATCAATCACGAAGATCCCGAGGAATTATATTTTTCTTCTAGCTGATCGTTTTGGTGTTGTATTACCTCAGGTGAACTCGGAACAATGGGATATAAAACGATGCGAAAGCGTGCGAGTGTTGTATCGTAATAACCTCTGATTTTCTTAAGCTTTTGTTTACTTTATTATTATGGTTTTAGCACATATTGCATAACTAAAAAAATTATTGGATTAAATTTTGTATTTATTTTTACAGGTTATTTACAAAAAATTGTATTGGGTGATTATAGTTCCCCATTTCTGCGCGGGCTGCAGACCGCGTTATTGCAAGGATTCTTCTTTCTTTCTTTCTTTCTTCTATCTTCTTTTAATTGTTTTCTTATTTTTTTGTTTTGATTTTGGTCCACGGCTTGGAGGATATTTATAAATTATAAAAAACGCCATCAGTATGTGTTTCAGTGATCTTCGTTAAAAGCAGATAAAGGGAATGCAACAGTAATCATACATAAAGATCTGTATTTCCAAAAAATTGATGAATTTATCATTGACTGCTTGCCGAGCGCGTCACTTGCTAGATGATGATCAGCTTTGGGATGACTGTTTGGCCGAAGCATGCGTCAGCTATAGTCCACATCGCTTGCGTCATTTGTTTGCCATCTTGCTGGTATTTTGTAGGCTTTCAGATTTTGCAAAAATATCAAGAAAAACTAGTCGAATACTTTCTCAGGAACATACAACTAAAGCAATAATGGCGAACTGAATGACAAGTTGCGTGAAAGTAATCTGAATCGATGTTTGCTGGCTAACCAAGACATAGTTTCATCTATAGGAGGTAATCCTCTCTCTCAGTATGGTATGCCCGCACCCACTTTAGACGGAGAACACATTAACAGGAAGTACGCAGCGGAAATAAACTATAATCCAGCGAACCTGGCTGAAGCCAACGATATGAAATGAGTAGATCGCTCATGAGCTGCTTTCAGCGCCACCACCGCGTCCCCATTTGAAAGCCTGTCGGCCATTGCTTTGGTTGGCAAAAAATGGCCTTCATCGTATGTTTACGTTTGAAGTTTGCACAGTAAAACTCAATGCCGATTTCTTGTCCAGCTTTAAATTGTAGTAATAGATATATTAAAGGTTCACCACTGACCTTTCACAGGTGGGTTTTTATCTTTCTGCGTCTTTGAATGTTTTTCTCATGTAAAAATCCTGGTCATCTTTTGTATCGTGGTTGTTGATACATAAAAGATGTCGATCTTCAACAGGAGACGTTAAAGAGAGATCGAATCATTAATGTTTTAATGCTAATCCTAATTGTTTGTAAGCTTTCACAGTAATATTTTTTATGTAAACAAACTAGAAAGAGTTTCCAAATATTACTTTGTCATTTTAATTCATTTAATGCACTCCGTGTAAAGGTTTATTTATTAAAATGTGTATAGCTCTAAAGCGAAATCACGAATGGATGATTTAAAAAAAAGAGACGTTAAATGAATGACATTGAATGAATTTATTAACTCTTTTTAGTTTGTTTAGTTAAAAAATCACGCTGTGGACGCTTACAAACAATTATTGATAATTATTTCTGTAATTCACAGTGCTGACATGGTCTTTACTGCACTGAGATTCGATCTCTCTTTAACGTCTCCAACCATGTTACCGTCGTTTCAGTGATACCAGAATGATTGTTTAGAGTTATTTATGAAATTATATACCCCATTTATTAAAAAGCATCTAAATTTGGGAGAGGTCGCTTAAGAAATTTCAGACTACAAGCACGATGTTGGGGGGGGGGGGTGCTTTCTCAGCTGGCGACAAAGATATATAGTAATGGCGCTTTGGCTGGCGATGTTGTTCTGCCAACCATAGTGATGGCGCCTACGCAAACAATAGAGATTAGTTCCACTTTTCGCCGCCTTCAAATTGCCCCAAAGATGGCGGCCAAATAAGCGATCTACTCATTTCATATCGTTGGCTGAAGTATTGCAAAACGGTGTCTCGAACCTAACAGCGGAACAGCATATAATATTAGATCGCGTGTGTCCCAGCGTAGAGAGTGCTTCGGGAGAAATCTTTTTAGATGCACCCGGTGGGACGGGAAAGACATTTCTCACTAAAATCATCTTGGCCAAATACGTAATCAAAATAAAATTGCTCTTGCTGTCGCCTCATCGGGCGTAGCAGCCACACTATTGCCCGGAGGCAAAACCGCACATACAATGTTCAAGATCCCAATTGACTTGGACCACACGGAAAGACCAGTGTGTTATGTTTCTAGGAACAGCGACAAACCAAAGGTTCTACGCGATTGCTGCTTAGTAGTAAGGGACGAGTGCTGTATGGCAAACCGTAAAGCGGTAGAAGTGGTAGATATAACCTTGCGTGACATCAGACAAAATGACCGCCTTATGGGGCCGGCCAGGTGGCCGAGAGGGCTAGGGCGTAGGCTTTCTAGTTCTCGAGTCCGCCTGGCCGTGGGTTCGAATCGCGCCGTGGGCGTGGATGTTTGTGTTTGTCCTGGGCTGCGTACAGATATAACTTTAAAAGGCGCAAAATGACCTTAGTAGTCAACGCTAAAAGTTCTAATAAACCAACCAACCATTTGAAAACGTTGATAGTTCTGAAGAAAACGTGACTGCTACTCCCGCAACTCCGACGCCACTGGGACAACTTGATCTAAACTTCATAGTATTGCAGATCGAATCTGCATACCGGATTTCACTCCTTTACCTACTATATAGTGTAGTGCAAAAGTCTGGATCCATTGGCAATTTATTATAGAATTTTTTTTTTAATTATTCAATTTACTGAAATAATTAATTACTATAAGTTTACAATAAGTTTTGCTGACAGTTCTTTGTGTAATTGGTTGCCTATCCGGGTACTTAGCATTAAAAATATCAGCAACCGAACTCGAGCTGTCGCCGTCCTTCGCATATAAAAGTATAAGTTCTACTCTTTCCCAAATTGTTAGCTTTTCTGCCATGATTAATAATCTGAAATTATAATACTTAAATGATCAAAATTATGTTTAAAACATTCTGTAGTAAATTGCCTATGGGTCCAGACTTTTGCACCACCCTGTATATCAGATGGTCCCCTCTAACTCCCACCCCCATAACTCCGACCCCATTGGACCAATCAAAACCAAACTAAATAGTGAAGTAGGACAAGCCCATGGTAAGCTACATTCCGAATTTTAACCTTCTATGTCAAAAATGTAGAAAATATGAAGGGGACAGATAGATAGACAGACGGACGGATAGACAAACATTATAAAACCAATAAGCAGCTACATTCTTCCGCTACTTAATAATGATTTGAAGGTATTCTTCAAATATCTCATAATTACAAAGGAGAAAAGGGAAGGAAAAATTCCACGACTTGGACTGGAAATTTAGCCAATCTTCCTAATCCTCCTTTAGCCTTGTGACTATCATCTGTTTGACTAACATTTAGGAGGCAATGTCCAATGATGAAGTGGAAAATGCAGTTCACGTCAAACGATTGATTTCTTCGAAAATGAAATAAGACAGCTCCCAGGATCACATTTTTCGCTGGCGCCGTTCTGACCAAATGAGCTACGGCAGACAATAAATAAGTCCATCTATGCCCATATGGACTTCCTTGCAGTCACAAATTATGAGGGCTGCCCAAATGAAAAGTGGATGCGTCCCTTAGCGTCATATGTTCAGCAGCGACAACAGCGCTCTCCTGAGTGAATGGGTGTGCTAGTAGATTTCAGACATGTACCGGCGTGCATAAATTGCGAAACTTCCCCTCTTTGTGTGTATACAGTGAACGTTAGAAGAAGGAGGTGTAAAATTGCGTCCAGGGAAGGTGATTTCAATCTTTTTCTTCGACCACCATGCACTTCTGCTGATTGACTTTCTGCCAAAGAAATGCACCATCAACTCTGCACAGTACTGCAGTACTCTACGAAACTTTGGCAATCAATCAAAAACAAACTCCCAGGTGTTGATATTATCAGAAAAATAGAAGGAAAAATTCTACGACCTGGATTCGAACCAGGAACCAGGCGTGTCACGCTCATTGCCTCTACCAATTGGCAATGTCCAGTTTCCATTTAATATGGTGCTCAATACTTTTGGCCATGGCTGTAAGCGTAGGCCCTTAAGTCAGTTGCACTTTCTTTAACATCTTCAGGTATTAAGTTGACTTGGTGCAACAGTAGATATTCACTTTCTAGTCTAGAAATGTCGCCTTTCTCTTAGGTATGTCCAGGTCTTCTCTCATAACAGCTGATCCTTCTGCACGACAATACGCGCTCCCACGTCTTCCGTGAAACCACCATGATGTTACAGCAATTCCGGAAGTTACCAGAATACACATTGTTCTTGCTGTCACTGGTTATTCCATATTCATTACACAAAAGCCTGTCAACACTTATTATACAAAACCTTACACAAAGCCACAATCCTAAACATTTGTCATGTAGTAGGAAATTCCTAGATTCAGGCAATAATACTCTCACCAACACTTAATTTCCTCCCTCTGCATTTGAGTCCCTAGGACTTAGCCCTCTTTTGATACTCAGGTACGGGTTCAAATTCCGAAGTGGCATGTTTATCCTTTCTAACTCCTACTAGCCACCTCCAATTCGCATTTGGCATTGTGTGGAGGCTTATTGGCCAATACCATTTTAAATTAATAGTGTTTTCTATATGCATGGAATCATCTACAGCGGATAGAGAATAGCTGTAAATGATGATGATGATGATGATGATGATATGAAGAACCTTCAGTTCATAATATTAAACAGTCCTAAAAAAAATCTCCACCTGCCGCAATACAGGACTCCCACTGGGGCATCAATCGGCTAATACCGTCCGCAAAAAAGTCTGTTTTCTGCTGCTCTCTGAACCACGCCCGAACAGCGTCGTTAACCTCCTCATCATTGGCGAATCGTCGACCTTTCAGTGCCTTCTTTAAAGGACCAAACACATGAAAATCACATGGTGAGAGGTCCGGGTTAGAAGAAGGGTGTGGCAGAACTTGCCACCGCATTTTGGTTATTGCTTCCTGCAACATGTGGCCTAGCATTGTCCTGGAGGAGGATCACCCCATCACTGAGCTTACCAGGACGCTTGTTTTTCACAGCTTGCTGCAAGTTTTGCAGTGTCTTGGTTACTAGTCTTGGTGTATGCGATAGCATTAATACGGGTTTTGGGTTCCAAAAACAGAGGACCGTCTGAATCAAAGAAACACGTAAGCATAACCTTCCCGGCCGAACTTTGCGACTTGAATTTTTTGGGCCGCGGTGACGATGGATGCTTCCACTGCATTGTGGATACCTTCCCGGAGGGTTCCCAATAATGGCACCAAGTCTTATCTACCGCGATAATCTTCTTCAAAAACGCTTCCCCCTCACGACTGTAACGTTCCAGATGATCCGAACAGCAGCCGAAACGCAGCCCTTTGTGCTCTTCCGTGAGCATTCGGGGTATCAACTGACAGCAGACCTTGCCATGTCCCAGGCTTTTCACTACAGCATATGCGGAACCAATATTGACGTTGTGATCCTTCGCAAGTGACCGTATGCTGATCCGCCTGTCCTCACGAATTGACTTATCTATGTCTGTCATCAATTGATCGGTGATGACCACGTTTGCTTGGCCCGGAGATGGTTTATCAGCCGTTTCCACACGATCATCATGGAATATTTTGGCCCAACGCACAACGGTTGCTTTCGAGACACATGCTTCTCCATAAATCCGAGCATGAATGCCAACTGGTGGAATGTCCTCAGCTGTCAGAAATATTTTCACCGCTCGTTGGTCATTTTTGGACGGAAATTTAATAGGAGGGTCCATTGTAACACAAACGAAATACGAGCATAAGCGTAACGTAACTTCCCACAGCAGTGCTTATCAGAACAAGCAGACGACACGTCAACAATCACTCGTTTGCCTCGTGTCTGCGCACTCACGCGCTCGCGCGCTACAGCCCGAATCACTTTCATTTGAACACGCCTTTCATACACTCACATGCCAAACGTCATGGAATAGCACCTAATAACGTGTGGGACCTCCTCTAACCCGGAGAAGTGCCACAGTGCGACGTGGCATTGATTCCCTAAGTCGGTGGAAGACATCTGAAGACATTGCCAACCATTACGGAGCCACCACAGGCTTACACAGTGCATGCTTGTCAACTTGGGTCCATGGCCTTCATGGGGTCTGCGCCACACTCGAGCCCTACCGTCAGCTCGTATCAGCTGGAATCGAGACTCATCAGACCAGGTCACACGTTTCCAGTTGTCAACTGTCCAATCGATATGTTCATGGGCCAAGGAAAGACGTTGCTGAAGATGTCTTTTTGTTAGCAAGGGCACCCTCGTGGGTCTTCTGCTTCCATATCCCATGGACACCAGATTTCGTTGCACAGTTCGCATCGACACAGCTCTAGTACTGTATTACCCTGGTTAAAATCTGATGTCATCTGGCATAGTGTCAGTTGCCTGTTAGCCGTGACTATCCTACTCAGACGCCGTTGATCCCGTTGGTCAACCACTGCGAAGGTGTGGTCGACCACTGCGTTGTCCATGGTGGGAGGTAATGCCGTCAAGTTGGTACTCTCGGTAGACTGTTGAAACTGTGGACCGTGGGATGTTTGAATTCTTGAGCCACTTCCGATATTGAATGACCCATACGTTGTGCTCAACATACAAGGCCACTGTTCGAACTCGAATAGCTCTCGTCGTGTAGCCATTGTCACACTGAACACCTCACCCCTTACTCATGACAGTGTAACTAAACCTACTGACACTGATTTGCATATTTATACTGTTTTCACATGATGCTACTGCCACTTGAAAAATAGTCCACTGCTATCCCATGACTTTTGGCATGTGAGTGTATATATAGCGCGCTTTCCACCTGTTTGTTTGTTCGTTCGTTTGTTTGTTCCTCCATAACTTCTGAACCGGGCAACCCCCGAGGCTGAAATTTTGCACGGAGGACCTCGAAGACCCGGGGAGTGTCATAGGCTAGGTCCCGTTCACGTCCGATCTCCCATTGGTCTCCTATGCTCTTCTAATAGATATATGTTTCTCTTTTAAACAAATCTACAGTTTTATTCCGATCTTGATGAAATTGTGCACGCTCGACCTTCAAAGCAAGAGGAAGATCACTGTCTACTGTCCGTACGCCACGAGAAGACCGCTGGGTTGCTTAATGTGCTCGTATGGTGTCGCTGTAGTTGCAGATCAGTTTATAGTTGTGAAGGGAGGAAAAGCGCTAAAATCAAGTAGCGCAAAAAAGAGTTTTGGCCGTGTTTCCAAACAAATGAAAACGTTTGCATGGATAGGTAGATACCTGAGAAATATGAAAAAAATAAGAGAAGAAAATCGTCCTATTGTTTACGTCGATGAAACATGGATCGACTCAAATTTGGCTGTTTGTCCCCCTAACACTGAATAGATTCATCTGCAACTGCAGCGACACCATATGAGCACATTAAGCAACTCAGCGGTCTTCTCGTGGCGTGTCGACAATACATGAAATTTCGAAAAAATAATAATTGTTACTCCTGTCCCATCAATAATTATTATTGTGTGGACAAAACTTTTTTGAGAGTGTGTTTTGATCAGATATCAATTCTTCAATACTGGCGGAAAGAAATGATACAGTGGAGATGGTGAACATTCAGGCACAGAATTTTATTCCAGGTCCAGAGCACTCTTACAAGTCAATGGACAGTGTGCTGAAAGAGGACGATGCTGTCCTGTACCCAACTGAGTTCTTAAACTCTCTTCGTACTCCGGAGTTGCAGGTGCACAACCTCATACTCAAGGTTGGCTCACCAATCATGCTCATTCGAAATTTTGATGCTCCAAGGCTGTGCAATGGTACTTGATGTAATAATAAAAGGATACTTTTTGAACCGTGTTGTACTATTTATTTCCCGGGCAACGCCGGGTATCTTATCTAGTTACTAATACATTTGAAATGAAAATATTTATTCAAATTTTGAATCTGCAGCTACCCACTACTCCATCGGTTACAATGCATATCCATGCCAATTTCAAAAGAAATGAGACTTAGAATCTATAAATTCCTTAAAAGCTGTTTACACAGCCTTTCCTATCGGGAACGAGTTTCTTTCTGAGAAAAGTTCCAAACGTTTGAAGAAGTGGTAATCACTTTGCCTATTATTATTAATTATTAATTTAAATAAATAAATTTAAAATACATAAATCAACAAAAAACCACCAACAACAACAACAACATAACCCTGAAGCATCAATGATTGCTTATATGTACGCCTTTATTCAGACTTCAGTTGGATTGCTTTCCTCCGGTTTCTAAAATTATATTACATAAACAGCTTCATCTGTTGGTTTCTGTTTTTGAAAAATCTCACCTAGCGAGAATTAAACATGCTACTCCTTAAAGCCAACTTCAGCAGAAATGGACACTCCCAAACCAATCTGTTAACGTCCATTGTAAAAAAAAGAAAAAAGAGCCTTGCAATATAACATTTTGGGTCGATAATCATCCGACTTGTTTCGGCATTTAATCCCGCCTTCATCAGAGTACAAGGGAAAGGCAGTGGGGAGGGGGGGGGGGAGAGCGTGCTAGCAGCCATTCAATGATACATGTACAAAAACGTAAGTCTAATAAAAATAGGAAGAAAACACTTACTCAAACCTAACCCACAAACAGAGAAAGCTAAGAAACAACAATAAATAAAAATTTATTTCTCTTTCCAGAATATAGGTCATACTTCTAAATTCGTTACAAACTTGAAAGAAGGAGACAAGGTCTTTTTGAAAGAAGATTTAGAGCCAAATGCTTAAGAATGTGGCGAAAGAGAATTATAGGGAAAATAAACGTTTGCAATGCTAACATAATTCTATTTCGTAAAAATGTACATTAAAAGATCTTTGATTCATTAAACATTTATATCAGTGATGGAACTAATGCCACTAGAGTACGAACGACAGTCAAACAGCGGAGTGTACCTTTCTTCGTGTGGGACGGAGTCAGCGCTTTCACATGTCTCACTCTACCTCAATAGATATCAAAGGAAATACACAGAGATGATAGGTAAGAAGCCTGATGGACCCAAATGTCGTCCACAAAATGCAACTTGTAGAAATTGACGATAAAATGCCAAAAAAAAAAAAAAAATAAAAGAAGAAAGAAAGAAACGAGAGGTCACTAAACCCAGTGATCTGGGACGGAAACATTGTTTGTGTCCTCAGAAATAATACCCAGAATGTGCCTCGGCTACCGATACTTCAGGGATTGCTTCAAAATTCTTGTCACAAGGTCGTTGCTTCATCTTCTCCAGCATATTCTTCAGAAGGTCTTGAACAAATCTGCCAATATGGGTCACTCCAATGTAGCTGTGAATGGTTGGATTTTTCGGTGTTCTCCTGTCTAGTTGGGTAATTGCCCTCAGGTGCCATTCTGAACCGATTGAATCTTGCTCCATCTACTTCTTAGAGCAGAATGGTCCTGTTAATCGTCTTGTACAGGAGTAGCTTATTGAAGATACTATGGGGACTTGCGACCTATAAGAGAAATTAGACTGAACTCGGCCTTTTTTTTGCTTTGTCCAGGGCATACATCACATGATGTTTCGAGCAGACTCTACAGTCACACAAAGGTATTTATACTTATCGACTCAGTTTAACTATTTGTCGTTTATGCTTCTTGTTTAAGCACAAAGTTTTGCGTTAAGTTTCAATAGGCAATTATCAACGTTTAGTTTCAACCTCCGGTTTTTGAATTAGTATTCAATGTCTTTCAGGTCATTTCAATTGGATTGCTTTCCTTAGGTTTAATAAAATTAAATTTCATGTCCCCTTTGCATGTATGGATGACACGGATAAAAATGAGCACGCCTCTTTATTTACGTTGAAACATTCTGCATTTTCAATAACACAGTTTTTATTTCAGCACGTCTCCGTGGCGCAATCGGTTAGCGCGTTCGGCTGTTAACCGAAAGGTTGGTGGTTCAAGTCCACCCGGGGACGCTGATGTTTCATTTTTTTCTAGCTGAGAAGATTATAACTCTGAAGAATAAAGATTTGCTAATGAAGTCGTTATTTTTTCATTAATTCCTACCAGTTCAACCCCCTTAAAAAGCATGTCCGGTATACAGTAAATGATGGTAATTTTTAACTATTTTCAAATACCTGCATTTAACACTACTGTACATTGAATTCTTCGCTTATTTTTATTCCAAATTTTTTGATAAATTCGGCCAATCACATTTTTGCGAAAAATCTCATTTATGAAAGTACTCAATCCTTATATTATTTTGCTAGTGCGTCCATTACCAACACCTCCGAGACAGAAGGCCTGATAACGGAAACGTCATACATTGTTACATCATCATTAGTCGACCAAATTTAGGACTTATTATGGGTAGAAATAGGATTAACAACGGTCGACTACGTAGCTCTCGAGAAAGACAGGCCCTGGCCAACGCCTCCTAAAGGCCTGAGCGCAAAAATGTCAGACATTGTTACCTCATCATCCGAAGATACGTTTAATCGCATTTCATGGCTTATTATTGGTAGAAATGCGATTAAACGTATCTTCGGATGATGATGTAACAATGTATGACGTTTTCGCGCTCAGGCCTTATCTTTAGGAGGCGTTGCCCTGGCGCGGAAAAGTCACATGATCATCTAAGTCCGAATAACAATGTAACTTTCATTGTTTCCATCTTGGATTTTAATAATCGGAAATTTTTCGTTTGTCGGAAACAATGAAGGTTACATTGTTACTCGGACTAAGATGGTCAGGTGACTTTTCCGCGCCAGGGCAACACCACCTCTACTCAAAGTCTGAGCGCAAAAATTTCAAACATTGTTACATCATCATACCTAGTCATAATTTAGGGCTTAATAGAGAGGTTCAGCACCACGTAAACGCGAACGTGACGCGAACGCGTGTGACGTTTCCAATCTGAAATGACGTAGCTTTTTCATTGTTTACACATTGGTTAAATGTTCATTTGGCCAGAGATCAAAGCTGAACGGGGTTCACATGAGCTCCTCGCTTGCCTTTTAAAATATTTAGACATCGTAAAGCCTCATGCGGATGTGCTTAATATCATAACAGACAACTGCAAATGTCAAAACAAGAATTGGAATTTTGCAGCTTTTGCAACAGCGCTTGTAACTAGCAAGTGTTTCAAGGAAGTGCATCATCATTTTCCTGTAATTGGACATACACAGCTCCCATGTGACCGTGATTTTGGCAGAATTGAGCTACATGGCAAAAAGAAACATCCCTTGATATATTCACCAACACAGTGGGCCAGTGTTAAATGTGGTGCGAACTAATCCAGAAAGTTTCTTGTTACAGAAATGACTACAAGCGATTTCTGGCATTACATCGTCTATTTCGAAAAAAAAAACAAGTCAAACTTAGGAACACCTCTGAAATTCAGCGAGGTAACGACATTTTCATGTACATCTGAAGAACCAATGAACATGAAGGTTGCATACAACTATGTTAGCAGTGTTGGTACCATAGAAGTGAATCTCAAAAAGGGGACGATCTGGAGGAATGAATGCCAATTTCCAACTTCTGCCACAAAAATACAAACATGATATTCCAATTAATGGAAAAAATACGGTATACAGACGTGATATCACTGCTTCCATACATTCCACCTGCCTACCATCCATTTTACAATGAACTCACCAGCGATGATCGAATCAATCTGATACAATGGAGGTCGAACTGTAGTTAAATTAAGCTACAGAATATGGAATAAAGCCAGTTTTCCTTAAAAATGTGTCGATGTTTGATTTTTCAAATGCCATTTTGCAAAAAAGCCAATACAACTTTGCAGAGCAATAAGGGTGTAACCCCAGAATACGTTCTGTATAACAAGTATATTATCATTACTTAGTGTAAAAGTCACTGATTGTGTAATCCGTTTACAGTATGTTTCAGTAACACCTGCACAATCAAACTGTAATCACGGAAAACCAAAACATCAACCATACAGATTTACAGATTTTTTTAAATCTATAACATCAGTTTTCTCAAAAACTTCATCGTGTGGGTTAGGTCCTTATTGCCCCGAGCCCTTCATTTAATTAAATGTAAACCCTTACAAAAAATGAAAAATCACACAACACAAAACATGTATCATCTGCAAAAAAGTATAATTTGTATGGGTTGGGCTTCGGATAATCGTGTACAAAATGGTTAAATAGTTGCAATCCAAGAACACCAGGAACACCATGTGGTGTGGAAGCTTCGTCGCCAATGTCAACGTCAAGCGAACTGAGTCCTCTGAAGAGTTCTCAGGCATCAAACGTAGATATCATAGTCTAAGAAAATATATTAGATAATGTAAATTGCTGCTTTAGTAAATTACTGTTTCTAGGAGCATATTTACTCTTTAGGAGGTACTGATCGGAATTCAAGAATAAAAACACGATTCATCGGACTTTCAAAAGACACCTCTCGCTTATTTAAATTTTTAGGGCAAAATTAATCTCTATTTTGAGGTTGAAATTAAGAGAAGTGGAATAGCCGATTAACATGCCCCCTTTGCAAAAAATGCTAACGTGTCCGAAAGTTTTTTTGAACAAATATGTTTATATGTTATAAAAAATAACAGCACGCGTTTTCTTTACGGTGAGGCAGCCTGCATTTTTATTCACATAGGCTGTATGTTTGTTTTACTGCCAAGTCTCCGTGGCGCAATCGGTTAGCGCGTTCGGCTGTTAACCGAAAGGTTGGTGGTTCAAGCCCACCCGGGGACGATAACTTTTTACATTTTTCTAGCTGAGACGATTATAAAAAATTCTCTGAAGAATAACGATTCGCTATGAAGAAATTGGATATTTTTTCATTTGTTCCAAATTAAACGTAAGCCCTTACATAAAATGAAAAATAGGTGAGTGTCACTTCCGCTTTTGTCGTTCTACTGCTTCACTTCCAGGTCAAATTCAGCCTGCCCTGTGCTTTATCCCAGTGCTTGAGTTTGCTGCTTTTAACCTTATCCATAAGATTTTAGTTCGCTAATTATCGATTTAAAATTTTA
>JAHWFO010002124.1:274340-301436 GCA_023313115.1 Rhysida immarginata
CTGCGCTATTCTGTAAATTTACCATACCCATTGGTTTACACGTGACAGTTAATATTTACGTTATTTTATTTTTAATTGGCCGAGATCGATAATAGTAATACTAACATCTAAAAATAGTGATGGCGTTGTGTTTCCGCAATAACCCTATGTTTTAGTTTAATTTGATATAATAAAAGAAAATGCAAAGTTTATTAATCAGCGAGTCAAAAAGACAACTCACAGTAGAGTTTATTAAAATAAAGCAAAATAAAAGGAAAAAAAAATAACTTGGAATATGTTTTTTTTTTTTCAATTACTGAATTTGTATTAATAAAAAGGTTACATAAATTATCTGTTCCGTAGAACGTAACCACAACACAAAAGTGCACATAACATTGTAATGCTGATAAAATCAACACAGGTCAAAAGTATATTCAATAATACTGATATCTTGACCCAAAAAGAAATACATGTACTGACTCACAGTACACCATTACACTCAGCCAAAAGTATAATAAAATCCAGCACAGAAGTGCAATATAAAGACAAACAATCAGTGTTCATTTAAACGTTATAAAACGTACAAGAACACAAAATGAATTAATTCGCACAAGGCAAAAGGATTTACAGGCAAAGGAAACTGATAACAGTCCCGGTACAAATATAAAAATTTGACTGCCTAAACTATGGAAAACAACATAAGTTCCTTCCATACGTAGTTTGAGTAAGAAAAAAGGAAATTGATGCATCATGGCCCATACTCAAACTTATAGTTAGGAATTCTGATATCGAAAACTTCGGATATCAGCATTCAAAACTGAAAGTACAAACATAACAAAATAGATGAGAATTTGAATTAAAATAAAAGTGACAACACGTCAGCAGCAGCAACATGATGGACATTGATCTTGGAAGAAAGCACTGAAAGATACAAATGGTAAATAACATTAAAAAGGTTTCAAATACAAATTTTCAAATAAAATGTTACAACAATACAGACACTTGTTGAGCAAAGGAATCGGATACAAATAAAACAATCCCAATGCTTCAAGACATCAAAAATTAATTGTTGGCACAGTAAAATGCTTCGCAAGAAGAAAGATAAATAGCAGCAATGTCCAAATCACTCAAAAGCTGGAACAAACTTCATAGAAAATGGCTATGTCCATAACGACTGGGTGTAGATGGCCCATGATGGTGAAGTAGAAGGAGCGAACTGAAGTGGCTGCTGACCAACGATGAAGCGAACAACATAGCTCAGCAGTTGTAGATGTAATTTTCAATAACAATTGTCACGCGTTTGGCCAGAACGAGGAAACAATAGTCATGAACAGCACATAGCTATTACAGAGATAGAAAGTAAACAATGCTAAAAAAAAAACCAAACTTTAACCAATTTTAGATAAAAAAAACAAAAAAACAAACAGGGCAAAATAATGAACATGTGATGTGTAAATATTAAACTAATAATATTTGCACATCACAATTTAAAACAACATTTATCGATACTGATCGATTTGCTCCCATTAATCGTGTTAATCGATTAATCATTTTTAATTGCCTAACCCTAGTACATAACCCCCTCCCCCTGTCGACGGTTTTTAGAAATAGGCATTAGAAATGTGCTAAGTTTGCTTGTGTTTAGCTAAAATTATATGTTTAAACCAATGACGTATATTAAAGATAAACCCCGAAATGAACACAGTATTAAAGATGAAGCCTGCAATTTGATCAGTTGCTATGATGGGGGATTTGTGTTGTTTAATTGGATTTTGTTGAATAAAACATTTTCCTTAATTTCATCGGTGTCCTTTCATTCCTTTTTCTGTCTGTCTTGTTTCTCATCATTTCAAGCGGAAAGTGTCATTTCTCGTTTGAAAAGGGCCGCTGAAACCAAAGGCTACGGTTTGCGTGTGCATGGTGGTCGTCGTCGAAGGAGCACAACAGCTAGGGAGGACAGATACCTAACTCTAGAAGCGACAAAGGGAAAGAAACCTGACACCTGCACAGATAGCCGCCGCAGATCTTGCCGTTGCTACAGGCATCCATGTCTCTGTCAGAACCATTTCCCATCGATTGAATAATATTGGGCTGTATGCACGGAAACCTGCCAAATGCATTCCACTATCAGCGCTCCATCGACGGACGAGATTAGAGTGGTGTAAGGAGAACAGGAAACCACTATTCCACATCAGATGTTTATTACAACGTATGCGCATTTCGGCAGCCAAGCTGCCTTCCTCAGCGTATACAAGAACTTGATCAGACCAGAGAAGTTCTGTTCTGATAAAGTAGAAGAATTACAAAGTCACTTATATAGTAAAAGACAGCTAGTTACAATCCAATTACAGAAATAAATGCAAGTTTAAAGTACATAAATTGAAATTACAGATAGACGATGATCAACCAATCAGGAGTCATTGTTGTCCATGGTGCGTTTATTCTTTCCATAGGTCAGTTTGGGAATATGCAAAAGTTTTGCCAAGTCTCTCAATTGTGTCACGTCCATGGGGCCCAAGTCACTATTTAGTAAATTAGCAGGTTCTTCACTGGTGATGGCATACGACTCCAGGAAATTCAACAGTTTCGGGTCACTTGTGCTGTAGATAATTTCAAAGTCTTCAGGATTATAGTCACGTTGGCAATCTAGGATATGGTCAGCGAATCTCGATACTGCAAAATTTCCTTTCCTGATACATGCCAAATGTTCACCAATTCTTGTCTTGATTGCTCTCCGTGATTGCCCGTAGTAAACTGCATTACATTTGGCACATGGTAATTTGTAGACTCCTGGTCTATTTTCCTGCGGAATTATATCCTTTGATCTGTTTTTTAGATCACCTGGAAAAAACACAAGATCAATCTGGAAAACATCACCACACTACAGAAAGGAAACATCCCAGGAAGAGTGTTAGCCTTGCCCTACAATCAACAACTAAATAAGGGCATGAGGAGGATCGCAAGAGAATTTGGCCTTACTATAGTCTATAGGAGTTCCAACACAACTAAAAAACAGATAAAGAACCCAAAGGATATAATTCCGCAGGAAAATAGACCAGGAGTCTACAAATTACCATGTGCCAAATGTAATGCGGTTTACTACGGGCAATCACGGAGAGCAATCAAGACAAGAATTGGTGAACATTTGGCATGTATCAGGAAAGGAAATTTTGCAGTATCGAGATTCGCTGACCATATCCTAGATTGCCAACATGACTATAATCCTGAAGACTTTGAAATTATCTACAGCACAAGTGACCCGAAACTCTTGAATTTCCTGGAGTCGTATGCCATCACCAGTGAAGAATCTGCTAATTTACTAAACAGTGACTTGGGCCCCATGGACGTGACACAATTGAGAGACTTGGCAAAACTTTTGCATATTCCCAAACTGACCTATGGAAAGAATAAACGCACCATGGACAACAATGACTCCTGATTGGTTGATCATCGTCTGCCTGTAATTTCAATTTATGTACTTTAAACTTGCATTTATTTCTGCAATTGGATTGTAACTAGCTGTCTTTTACTATATAAGTGACTCTGTAATTCTTCTATTTTATAAGCTCCAGGTAAAGACTCTATTAAGAACAGTGCTTTGAAAAATTTACCTCCAAATACAATTCAAGATATTGCAAAAGTGATTAACGACTGCTGGAACAACACTTACTTCCCGGATGCTTGGAAGCAATCAGTTGTCTTAAGCATTCCTAAGCCTGGACAAAATCCTGCAAATCCTGTTAGCTACAGGCCCATCAGCTTGTTACCATCAATCTCCAAAATCCTGGAAAAAACAATTCTCAAGAGATTCATTGAGTACTGTGATGCCAACGATCTCATCCGCGATGAACAATTTGGCTTTCGCTCAAACCATTCCTGCCAACTCCAAACATGGAGGCTCGCAGCGGATATCAATGAGCCCCTTAATCTCTCTATGTATTGTGGGGTCGTTTTCCTCGATGTACACAAAGCCTTCGACCAAGTCTGGCACGATGGTCTTATTTTTAAAATGATTATGGATGGATTTCCTCAAGACATAATTACTCTGATACACTCGTTTCTCTCCAACCGGTTCTTTCAGGCCAGAGTTGGAGATAATCTATCTCCTATGTATGAAGTAAAAGCTGGTGTCCCACAGGGTTCAGTCCTGGGGCCAGTATTATTCAATTATTTTATGCGAGACTTTCCAAGTCCTTCTAAATGTAAGCTCTTTTTTTACGCAGATGACGCTGCTATACTGACCTGTGCTCGTCAACCAGCCGTAGTAGTCTCGCGGCTACAGAAGGCTCTAAAGGAGTGTGAAAGCTGGTTTAGCAAGTAGAGGCTAAAATTGAATGTAGACAAATGCAAGGCGATGTTTGTTTCCAAGAAGAGAAAGAGATCATTAGATTCTCTAACACTATATGGCAAAAAACTGGACTGGGTTGAAACTTATAAATATCTTGGTGTTGTTATTGACTCTAAACTTACCTGGACTCCCCACGCAACTTATGCGTTGAATAAGGCTAGGAGAGCCAAGTTTAGCTTGATTGCTCTGCTGGGCCGAAATAGTGCTCTAAACATTGATAATAAACTCCTACTCTATAAGGTCATTGTTCGGACTATTTTGACGTATGGTATGCCCGTCTGGGCCACAATATGTAAGACTAGGTGGAAAGAACTGCAAACGTTCCAAAACGTTACCCTTAGGACTATTGCGCAAAAAGATCGGAGAATTGTTCGCAATTCCTCCATTTATAATGACTTCAACATGACTCATATTGGCAAATACGTTCAAGGGCTCATGGAATCCATGCTGCCCAATATAGAAAATCATAGCAACGAGCTAGTCTCGGGCATTTTAAAGCATCCTATGCATAGAAAGAGATATCGTGATCCAAGGCATATACTTGATATTAACTTTGAAGACATTGATAATGTCTTATTTCCAGATTACTGGACTTCATAGGTCGTGTTTTATCTAATACTAGTGGTCTGCTTCTAGTCTAGACAATCGTCAATCAAATTTTCCTCCACCAAGAGGAGGCAATTTTTCTTTTATACTTTGGATGACCTTTGTGGGTACATCAGGCTTCTTTTCTAATTCAGTGTATTTCCCTTGGAATATGATTATGAAGGGTGAGATTATGAAAGCTATGCTTCAAGTTCCACACGAATACCGATACACTACACTGTTCGATTGTCGATTGTCTTCTATTTTATCAAAACAGAATTTCTCTGGTCTGATCAAGTTCTTGTATACGCTCAGGAAAGCAGCTTGGCTGCCGAAATGCGCATACGTTGTAATAAACATCTGATGTGGAATAGTGGTTTCCTGTTGTTCTTGTTAATCTGTGTCCACAGTTTCTGGCTTCATCTCCTTCTATGGTGTAAGGAGCATTGTGAATGGGACAAACGGGAGTGGTCCAGGGTGATGATCTCCGAAATCTCTCGGTTCACTATTCAGGGTGATTCCGGAGATCAGTTGATCTGGCGCGAACGGGGAACTCATTAGCACCAGCAACGCATTCTTGAATTATTTAATGTCAAAGGAATTTTTTACTCAAAGACCTCAAAATAGGTACTAATCATGCAAAAATAATTCCCGTTTACCATAGAGGTATGGTATAATGCGCTTCTGGGGCCCCCCCCCCCCTACATCATTTTTTAAAGGGCCTAGATCCACATGAGTGCTATGAAATTTTCAGAGAAACTTACCGGACTATTCTCTGTGTTAGAAATTGATATCGAGAATTTGAAAAGTCTCTGAAAGACGATTTCCCGCAGTGAATGCCCCACGTGTTGACATCAGAGCAAAAAAGAGGAAAGAGTGAAGTGGTGCTAAGAAATGCTCGAAAGATTCGAACGAGGCGAATCACGGTCAGTTTACATCACTAACTGGTGATAAAATTGGCTTTATCATGTGCCAAAACAATGGGGCGTTTGGTATGATCGGAACAGTGGGCTGCCTAGGGCGACCGGCCCTGGCCCTGAGACTAAAGAGCAGTCAGGGAAGTGGGTGCACAAGGAAACCTTCTGCCGAAGAAACCAAAAAAGGAGTTCTAAGTGTTAGAAAGATTATGGTTGCTAGGTTCTTTTTCTTGTACTGGTCATGTGGCAAGAATTCCCCTGCAAAACGGCAAAAACTGTTACTGGAGAATGGTCTAGTGGAAAGCATGCCAAACAGATTTAAAACATGCATTGGGGTTCGAGGAGGGAATGCTCCGTACTGAGGTTCTCACATTTCAAACTATCAGAGGGCCACCATTTTTGTGGACTTCATTGATGCTTAATGGGACCTTTTGTATGATGTTCTTTTCCTAGGTGCAAAATTTGTACCATTTTGTGTTAATAAAATCACTGTAATGCCTCTACTGAAATTTTAGCACGTTTTATTTCTTGGAACATTGTCCAACAGTAATTACTGACGAAATGTCGCTGTTCCTCAGCAATTGTCAAGTACTATACACTGCTCGCAAAAAAAATGCAACACCTAGAAGGAATAGGTCGATTTATTTGAAATTTTGCACACATGTAGCACTGTTGGCATACAAGAAATGATTAAAATTACAAGACAATACGTCTAGAAGAACTTTGTACAGGGTGACTCCCATGCCCCTCCTGGAAAAGAATGGCTCCGACCAGATTTGCGCGAAATCGTCAGTTTGGCATCTGCGTTGTACTGGAATCGTTAACTGTTGTAGCGTTCCCCGCGGGAGCGCTCTCTTTTTTTAATCCGGCGTCCATGAGAGAAGGTAGGGGCGGTTCCATTTTAGTTTGACCCCCCCCCCTCACGGCTGATAAGTTGTCGGGGAGGGGGTAAGCTTTATAAGGGTCAATGTGTCCTTCATTATACATGAAAAGGTGCACCGGACGCGTTCTTGCGTCGTTATCAAGGTAGACATTGTCTTTTGCCCCTACTCTCAATCTCATCATCGCAACCATGGAAGAAGTAGAATGATCGCAACCTTCACGTTGAACTCTGCCCTGCGGCTCGCGCGGCCTTTAGTTCGTCGTTTTGACCAAGTAATGTGTAACATACAGGGTGATTCAGTCAATTTCTGACCATTTGACTCGAATGACGTGCATTAGGGATAAACAATTGAAAGAATATGATCGCCATATCAAATTTCTAAATAGTTGGAGTTTGTATTGTTGCAACGGCGCTGCATGAAAATCGTATTGTTGAAAAATGGCGCCCGCTTTATCAACAGAGCAGAATGCAAGGTTGTCGAATGGCATTTCGAGACAAAATCAGCTGTAACCGTGCAAAGAAAGTTCCGGAAGGAGTATAAGTGTCGAGACGCACCAGGCAGGCAAGCAATCATGGATTTTGTCAAGCAATTTCGTGCCACTGGATTGTTAAAGGCAAGAAAAAAGGCGGGAGCGAAACTCGTGTTCGAACGGCCGAAGTTGTCGAAAATGTTCGCACAAGGTTGGTCGATTCTCTTACCAAAAAATCTGTTCGCCGCCTATCCATTGAAGAAGGGCTGTCGTATACCACGACGTGGCGAATTTTGAGAAAGGATTTACACCTGTTCCCGTATAAGATCTATGTTTATCAGGAGTTAACAGACAGAAGCGACAACAATTTGCGATGGAGTTTGGAGCAGAAATGGAAGCCAATCAGGAGAAAAACAACACCCTTACGGTTCGCAAGAGCTGGCTGTTTTCACGTATACGTTGAAGCTGACCAACATACACGTCTGCTGTGATAGTTTGTCCTGGATTTTGGAGCACTTAATGAACTACAAGAGCTGTTGTCCACCAAACACTCAAGAGAATCTTCAAGACGCTCATCACCAGTTCTAAATTTTTTGAACCAATTCTGTGCCGTCCGGTCGGTGACAGAATCATCACCGAATGCTGTACAAATGTTACGAGCAGCCTCCGTTGTTTTATGGCCAAGTTTAAATTCATACAACAGGCAGGCTCGAATTATTGGTGATGTAGGTGCCATTTCAGACGTTTTTTCAAAATAAAGTTGAATGTTTTCACTTAGACAAGTAAGTGCAAAAGAATGACCAATCATTTCTCTTTAATGTATAAAAAATTTGCATTATTCAAATCATCCTACGAGAGGATTATAACCATTCAAAAAGTAAGGGTAAAGAAACGAAAAAAACTTTCCCCTGGACCTGATAGATTCTTTGCTGTCTTTATTGTATATTTTAACGGTCACCCCTCCTCAGCAAGGGATTCGGGGTGTTCCCTTTCATTTTCCGAGGACAAGCCATTCCATGATTTTACCGGCCCTATCCGGTCCAGATGCACTATTCCTGTATCTTATATCAAACCAAACTTTTCTTTTTAATTGTAACTGTAGGCCAAAATAAACCTATTATATCTTGCTCTTTCGGAAAGCTTGTCTCCGACTTCTGTCTCCCTCCACCCTACACTCCTCTCCTTACTGCTATTATCCTCTTGGGGATCTCTGTTCAGATATCAAGCTTAAGTAATTAGATACTCTGGGTAATAAGACTAGTTGTTTACAGAGGGTTGATTCAGATAAAATGAGACGACTTTAAACGCCGCGTATGACCTTGACGGAATGTGATTTGCATGACTCGTCCACTATTCATGGGGATTAGCTTTGTATACACTTGTTGCTGCTATTTGGGACATTTCGTGCTGAAACATGGCTTCCAAAATCACAGCTTTTTGGGAAGGGGATATGTTTGGCCTTTCCGACGCTAACTTCAGTCTTTCGTGCATTGTGGAATTATGCAAATGAAATGGTACTGTGGTATCCTAAGCTACTGTGGGTCGAATAATCAAAAAGAACAAATTGCGACCATCTAATGAACGTGGACGAGCAGAGAAGCAGACCAGAAACAAGCCCCAGCCAACACGCCCAGCTCAGGTGGTGCGAGAAATCCGGTCTGAAGTGCTGAAAGAAAATCCCCCCACAGAGAGAAGTCTAGCCCAAAGGAAAGGTATTTCACAGGCAACAGTCTCCAGAATAATTCATGTCAATCTTGGGCCAGGCACGTGCAGGAATGATTCACCAACGCCAGAAAACTGTATGAAAACCATCTTGCAGGTGACCGATGGAAGTGGGTTGTCTCCTTGGATGAAGCTTGGGTGTACCTCGATGACACCAACAAACCCAGGCCAATTTACTATCGCGAAAGAGGGGGCAAGGCCAGGTCCGATTTTGTCCGAAGGTGCAAGGAAAAGTTTTCAAAGGGCTTCATGGTGGTTGCCGGATATTGCTCACGTGGACTGCTCAAGATTCGTCGAGTTCCTGGAAACTGTAAAATTAGTGCAGCTTACTTCCAAAGTAATGTAATGGACCACATATATCGGCAGGATATCCCACGTCTGTATCCTGGTGAGCAATCAAAAGTTTGGATCCACATGGACAAGCCATCAAGCCACACTGCCAAGTCATCTGTGGCTTACTACAGGAAGATGGAACAGGAGACGGGCATACGAGTTATTCCCTTCTCTCATGTGCCTGTAAAATCTCCTGACGCATCACCGATGGATTTCTGTGGTTTTGATCTCCTGAAACGACGGCTCGGAAGTCGCCGACCAAGAACCGTTGATGGGCTATGGAAAGTGTGTCAGCAGGTGTGGAACGAACTTCCCATGGAGTCCCTCAAACTCAGCCTACTTCAGTGGAAATTACGGTGCCGGGGGATAGTCCAACAACGTGGTTCTCACATCGAACACAATCGATGGTGGCGCCATGGTATTACACCATCGTAACAGAACTGCAAAGTCGTCTCATTTTATTTGAATCAACCCTCCGTAATCTATACCTGTTAACCTCGGAACCGCGAATTTAATTGTGTAAATGTTAAAGCTCTGCTTGGAACTTCTCAAACGTGGCAACAGTTCCCTTTTGCCGCCACGAAGTTCTTTAGTTGTTAGCGCGCAACAAAGTTTTTTTCCGAAGCTTCAACACGCAACACTGTAGGCGTGGTGACAGAAACTGGAATGGCTCGCATACGCCGCCGTGCTCCTGTGCAACAACTCACGGAATTTGACAGAGGTCGAATTGTGGGACTTCGAGAGGCTTGAGGGTCCCATCGGCGTATATCGCTTCGCAGATCAGTCGTAACGTTTCTGTGGCGGCTCGATGTTGTCAGCAGTGGTTTACGGAAGGAACGCACTCACGTAGACGTGGTTCTAGACGCCCACGCAGTACTGACCCACGCCAAGACCATGGAATTGTACGAGAAGCTTTGAGCAACTAAACTGCATGCACAGCAGAGATAAGGGCCACCAGCTATGTCAAGACGAACCATTGGTAAGTGTGCTAGCTGTAGGACTGCGGGAACAGATGCCTCTAGCTAGACTCCCACTTCCGCAGGAACACCATGCTGCGCGGTTGTAGTGGTGCTACGGAAGAGCCGACTGGAGAGCCGAATGGAGGTCTGTGGTCTTTAGTGAAGAGAGCAGATTCTGCCTGTACACTAGTATGGACGTGTAATGGTGTGTGAAACGATCATGTTTGTGGATGAGATTATTTATCTTTTTGTACTTATCATTCCTCTGTCCTCTTAGGGCTTCAATGATCTGGTAAGGCGTTACTTCTAATTGGCGATTTTAATACTAGAAGTAAAATCCGCCAAGAAACTGTGGACACAATGATCAATTGAGCGATGAGAAGAAACCATTGAACAGCATTTGATACGTCCAACAGATTGTGGAACCTGTTCTTCTGCCCTTCTTGCAAGAGCAGGGTAACATATTTTTCCAGCAGGATAATGCCCGTACACACACTGCTCGTGTTAGCTTGCAGGCCTTACAGCATGTGGCACAATCTCCAGACTTTTCGTTAATTGAGCATGTGTGGGACATGATGAGACGTAACATTCATTGTCGCTGCACACCAGCTGCAACAAGTCCACAATTACACCAACATGTTCAGGAGGCTTGGAATAACCTACCCCAAGACGACATCTAGATCTTTATGACATTATGCATGCAAGAGTCGAAGTGTGCATTCAAGCTCGCGTTGGTTTTATTGGGGCATGGGCACCACCCTGTACAGGGTGTTGCAGATAACTACAGGGCAGTGTAACGGGAAGCCTACCTGCTCGATTGCAGGGGCCAGCTCGACATCAAATAATAATCGGGTAATTTTATCAAAAGCATGACACTTTTGACGTTCACCCCTCCTCGCAGACTGTGGAAATTGCTGGCTGCTGCAAGCCACCTTCATCTCCCTCCATTCTGCCAATCGACTGAGCCGGCCCCTGCAATCGAGTGGGTAGAGTTCCCGTTATAGTGCCCTGTAGTTATCTGCAATACCCTGTACAACGTTCTTCTGGACGTATTGTCTTGCAAATTGAACCATTTCTTGCATTCCACCAATGCTACATGTGTGCAAAATTTCAAATAAATCGACCCATTCCTTCTAAGCGTTGCCTTTTTTTTTTGCCAGCAGTGTATAAATCGGGTTTTGTTAATATCATAAAAAGGGACAACTGGCTGATGAAGAAATTTATTTGTTAATTCATTAAGCAGGGCTTGTTAATTTGTGTAGGTCTGTTCTTTAGTCACAAATGCCATTCTTATTCTACTTCACTTTTCAACATAACGTCGTTTCAAAGAGAAGAAGATAATTAAACTGAAGAAACTCTTCAAACATGCAATTCCAAACTAGAAAAGGGAAGGAAAAAATTCCGCGATCTGGACATGCCTTTCGCTGGCGCTGCTCTTACCAATTGAGCTACCGAGGACAATGAATCGCAAAACTGTTACAATATATCCATATGGGCTTCCCTGAGGTCACAATTTATTTGATGGTTTAAGGGTAAGGAAGATTCCCGATTTGCGAGTCGAACCAGGGGCCTGCTCTGCCGGTTGCATTAATGTGGCCCATGGTTCAAGTCCAGGTCGCGGAATTTTGCCTTCTCTTTTCTAGTTTCCTAATAATGTCGTTAGTTGATGATAATAGGATCATATTTCCATGTTAGTGTGGTTCATTGCAGCATCAGTTATAGTAATTCTCATGTTTCAATACACTGAGTGGCCAAAAAATTGGTCCTAATAACGAGTTGGTCCACCTTTAGCTCTGATCACAGCAGATATTCTTCTTGGCATGGACTCAACAAGATGCTGATACCGTTGCTGAGGAATGCTGGCCCATCCTGACTTAATGGCAGCTCTAAGTTGGGTCAGATTAGTTGGTGGCATTTTCAAGCTTTGAAGTGATCTTTCGATTTATTCCCACAAATGCTCAATAGGATTGAAGTCAGGGGACTGAGCTGGCGATGGAAGCAGACTAAACTCTGATTGACGCTCCTCAAACCAATTTGTGACCGATCGAGCACTCTGGCAAGGTGCATTGTCCGGCTGAAAGTGACTATCTCCAGAAGGGAACATCATAGCCATAGACAAGTACACGTGATCGACAACGATGTTGAGGTAAGCTGTGCTATGTACAGTCGTGTGCAAAAAGGTTCTTACCTACTCCGTAGGAACTGAGCTTATCAGATGTTGATCAAGGCAGATTAGACTGGACCTGTCCCTTCTGAATGAAAATAGGGTAGCAGGTATACGCTTTGGGATGTGCTATTCACGTGCTCAACTATGACTTAAGTCTAAACCATTTTGCACCCGACTGTACATTTTTTGTACCACAACATTGATTCTTAATAAAAGTTTGTTCGGATATTGGCAAACGGTTTAAAGCATTTAAAGCTATAAATCCTAACTTGTCAGACTAACTTACTTACAGAAGAATTTGCAAAAAATCTTATCTGACCAAGAATGAAGGTATTTAGGTAAAAAATAGTGTCAAATTTATAATATGCTGTTCTCTTCTCCAAAGAAAGAAGCATGAAAGAATATTGAAATGTATTGTTACTGTTGAGGATACTGCATAACAATCAATGGTCTGGAGTAAGAGCTGTTCCAGGAAGAATACTGAAGCCACCTCTCTATGCAAACAAGTTACCATTTACTGTATAATGCTCCACAACTTAAAAACTTTCTATCCATACAATATGTAATATCCATTGGATAATATCAAAATAATGTTGTAACCATGTCATCCCAGATATCCAAGACATCTACATAGGTCAGTGTTCTCCCCAGAAAATTTTTTCAGGTGGGTGGAAAGAAAAAATAGCCAGGTGGACAAAAATTAAAAACAAATTAAATATTATGCAGTGGTGTGCAGTTTTTCGTGTATTCAGCCGGGCGGTCACCAAAATCAGCCGGGCGGCGCACCCGTTCAAAAGGGCCTGGGGAGAACCCTGTAGGTATATCCATTGGATAAAGGAAAACGGGGCATCTGGATGTCTGGGGGAGATCTAGTAAACATCCCTGGACAATTTTTAGATGCTCCATTTCTTTGGATACTCAACATATCCAGAAATTATCAGCTGGGTGGAATAAAGAAAAGGGCCAGGCATATCTTAATATTAAAAAATTCTGTTCATTTATGGATCATCAATAACAAAAACTTCAATGTGAATATAAGAAGACCCAAAAGTTTTTTTTCAAAATGATCTTCTAATTTTGACATGAATTACATCATAAGATCTGCAATCTTCTGTCAGCCAAGCACCTTTTTTAGGCTAATACTGAACCAGGTGTACAGAACACTTTTCTATTTGAATGTCTAGGATTGCACTGATAATTCAAAGATTGCAGACCACCTGTGAAAGGTGGATGAGAAACTGGAGGACTTGCTGAAGAAGACTGCCATAGTTGTTAAAATTGCATGTTCTCTGAAACACCAGATGACTGGGCAAACTGCTGAAGTTGTAAGAGTATCAGAAAGCACAACTCAGTTAACATGAAATCCTGCTAACAATATTTCCTACATATTGACAGATGAATAAAAGGCCAAATGCCTGCAAGTTGCCAGTTAAATTGTAAAGCTTAATCTTACTTCCTACAACTTCAACTTGTTCTGAAAATAAAAATTTGAGATGGGTGTGGCAGAACTTGAATACAGGATTGATCTCTGTCATGCCACCAAGAGGGGACACATGGAACATCTGTAAGATTACAAAACTTGGAGAGATTCTCTACCCGATGATATGAGCGTTTCCACCGTCTATCATGGTTACTGTTCTATCGATTTCTGAAATCCTGGAGGTACTTATGAATCATCCTATATTGAAGGAATATGTATTATTGTAATTTTATCCTAATCCAAGTTATCACTTCACTCTTAACATTTTTGGGTTCTACCACATTACTCTCATCCAAGTAATTAAGTCAGCACCCCTCTCCCCTTAATGAAAACTTAGTGAAATAACACCAAGTGTTATACAAAATATTTTACTTATATATTACAATAACACCGTAAGATAAAATATATTACATGTTCAGCTTCACTGCTGCACTCCAGTGAGGATAGGCACCCAAGGAAGGTCAAGCTCTTAAACAATATGAAAAATATAATTTCTTAAATATCCAGAGTAAACTTTATCTACACTTAAATAACAGTTTAAAGTTCCCACACTTGAAAAAAAACTTTCATATTTGGCTTGATAATATTTAAGGCAATGCTATGGGGAAGTGGAAAATAAGTGATTTTGTTCACAAGCTCCAGTTTAGCAATAAGTCTTCTAAACTGAAACATGGTGACACCAAATTTCTTTAGATTAACCTCTTAAACAATTGTGCTCATTGTTTAAGCTATAAAATTTTGTTAAGTTAATTTCTGAAGATATGAAAACTGAAAACAAGCTTTAGAAACTTAGCGTTGATTAGGCACTTTCAAAAATATGATTTTAGATTTGTTAGACAGCAACATCTATATTTTTTGCACCTTTTTACATGACCATTCATTCAATTTCATACCCATAGCAGAATTCAAACTCACAGTTCAATGATTGAGAATTCTAAAGCCTATGTCACAGCACTCTTTGGCCAACAGACTGGCCAAAAACATGAGAGCTAATGGATTGTAAAAAAATTTGCTAAAGTTAGGTTAAATTGCATATGTAATGCTCATGGTATGAAGCAAGTATTTCTCATTATTCCACAGGAACAGTTCTTCCAAACATAATAATAGTTCAATTTGAATAAACATGCAAATACTTTGGATTGTTTCATAATTAGTGGCTAATATAGTTATGGCAGAAAGTTGAAAAACCAGCATTCACAATACATGCGGATCAGTGCAGACTTTCTCGTATCATCAGCAACGGACAGTTTGCTGACATCTAGTATTTGAGGCAAGATTAAAAAAAACGGATACCTGGGTTCACTGAACAGAATCAGATATGGTGTCTGGAAACGTGGATTGCCCTCCAAAGACACGAGGCTCAGATCTTTACAGTTAAAGAAAATGGGTGGCTCAGCATACAAACAGCACAGGGGCTCAATAAAGGGGAGCAATCAAAACTTCCATGATTTAGCAGGACCACAAGCATATACAGTGAAACCTCTTTAAGCCGACCAGTAATGGTTCCACGTAATAGTGGTCGTTTGGAGAGGTGGTCTTCTTAAAGAATGGGAGGGGGGGGGTAAGCGTAATTTATAAAGTTTCATTGTCTCAATTGTTTAACATTATAAGGATATAATCTGATGATATGCAAAGCTTACTCTTTTGGTTTCATTTATTATTTTAATGATTTGCATAATGGACTAAAGTTTTATTAATGAATTTTAATGAAATTTTCATAACTTTATGCAGTAATGTGGCTATTCAAAATAAACAATACGTGAAAACAAAATATCAATACCTAATACATGTATAATTACATAGCAATAAAAGTGATCCCAATTATTGGATCAAAAATTTCCCTTATTCTTTGTTGAAAAACTGCAACATTGAAGTTTATTTTTTTCTGCTCAACATTTTACGTACTGTAACTTGTTGATATTCTTTTTTCACCTCTTCAAACAAATGCAGCAAGTTTTGACTTGGTCTTGTAGCGATAAAAAACAAAGTTTTCTTTTTGACATGGTGACAATAGCAGGCAAGAAATTGAAATGTGATGTGAAGAGTGAAAGTGATGTAAAGTGAGCCTGACACGTGCATTCTCAACTGCAATCACATGTTGAGCTCTTCCTAACAGTAAGATAAAGCAGCGGTGTGAGTGAATGCCACTGATATGCAAAGCAAAGAAACAAATTGAACAATGCTCAGTTTCCTACTCTTCCTTCAAAAAAATGAGCATACTCTTTAAATTAGAGGAAGTGGCATTATTAACGCTTCAATCCCAAGACCAACGACCACCCATTTCAGGCACCAATCATTGATGTTCCCTCTTTAAACCGACCAGTAAACATGGCAAAATCAAGTCATGGAAATCTTGACTCAATTTTGCCATGTCTACTGGTCGGTTTAAAGAGGGTATATTGATGGTTGGTGCGTGAAATGGGTGGTCGTTGGTCGAGTAAAGAGGTGGTCGGCTTAAAGAGGGAAAAATGCATTATACCTATGAGACATTAATTCAGTGCCAAGGAAAAGTGGTCGAGTTAAGAGGGGGTCGTGTTAAAGAGGTGGTCGAGAATAGAGGTTTCACTGTATCTATAAGAAGCATGTGGAAAATCAATGATCTGGGGTATAAGGTTCTCAATCATCCAGTGTATTCACTAGATTTGGCCCCATCAGAATTTCAAATGTTTCACCATTTAGATCGCTTCTTGAGGGGCAAATGGTTCACTAACCAGAATGTTGTGGCTCATGCCATCAGCCATTTCTTAGGCCACTGACACCAGTTTCTGCCACTGCAGCATTTTTTTGCACTAAAATTACACAGGACGCAATGCATTGCTGCTGAAAGCAGATATTTTACTGAATAAAATTATATATAGATGAAAAACAAAAGGAAAAATTCCTATCATGGGGTTTCCACTTTGATTGCTTAGCAGTCTTTAGGATACTTAGAGATATCCTTGCTGTACTGGTCCGCAGTGGCCCAGTTGATAGAGATGATGAGCTAGATATTTGTGGTTTCTGGTTTAAATCCAAGTTGTGGAATTTTACCTTTAGTTTTTCATCTATATTTACTTATATAATCTTGAAGCATAGCTTCAGTTTTCATCCAACAATTTATCATCTGTCACTGTTTAAGTTTTCTTTTCATGTGTCAGAATCTGTCAATAATTATGAAACAACCCAATAATTCCAGAAAAAGCTTAAACAATATTCAGGCTTCTTTTTTATTATGAGTCCTTTCATGATTTTGTTTGTGATCTAATCGGTGAAATGTTTTTTCACAGTAATTACAAGAATATGGTTTTTCACCTGTATGAATTCGTTCATGTCTCCTTTTATCATTGTCTTTAGTGAAGGTCTTTTCACAATATGCACAAGAATAAGGTTTTTCACCAGAGTGCGTCTGTTCATGGCGCTGTTTAATACTTAATGATGAAAATGATTTCTCACAATAACCACAAGGATATGGTCTCTCACCGGTGTGAATTCTTTCATGACTCAATTTATGGTCAAATCGATGAAAAACTTTTTCACAATAATCACATGGGAAAACTTTTTCACCAGTATGTATTCTTTCGTGTCTTCGTTTATCTCTTAATTCAGTAAATGTTTTTTCACAATAATCACAGCTGTTAGGTTGCTTTCCTGTGTGTATACGTTCATGATTTTGTTTGTGATCTAATCGATGGAAAGTTTTTTCACAAAAATTACATGAATAAGGTTTCTCACCTGTATGAGTTCTTTCATGCCGTCGTTTATCATTGACTTTAGCAAAAGCTTTCCCACAATAACTGCATACATATGGCTTCTGACCCGTATGGGATTTTTCATGCTTGCGTTTTTCACTTACCTCAGTGAAAGTTTCTTCGCAATAGTCACATGAATGTATTTTTTTACGACTCAAGTGAGTTCTTTCGTGATTTTGTTTATGGTCTAACCGGTGAAAGCTTTTATTACAATAAAGACACGAATAAGGCTTTTCTCCCGTGTGAATTCTTTCATGTCTTCGTTTATCATTTGCTTTGCAAAAGCTTCTTTCACAAAAATCACACGAATAAGGCCTATCACTTCTACACACATTTTTATTCTTTTCATTATTTTCTAAATTACAAATTTCTTCATAGAAATTAGGTCTTTCTGCAATTTCTGAACGTTCAAAACCTTGGTTTGTTCCTAGATGTGGACTTCCATCTAGGTTTTTTCCGGAGAATTCCTTTCCATTGTAAGGAATATTGTTCATAGAGACTGCAATGTCTTTATTAGGGGCACACAAAGTATCCAGTTTTACTTCATTAAAACTGCTTTTACCTGAAGCATCAAGGGATTCAGGTGTTTCTTCTTTAATTATTACATCAACTTCAAACATTGCTGCATCCAAAACTTCAGTCTCTGATTCTTCATTTACAGAACAGCAAGCAGAATTAGTTTCATCAGTGTCATGAATAATAAAATTTGCACTGTCACTTTCTAGTGCATTTAATTTACTTGAAGTATCTTCATTTTCAACATGTTTTGGCAATGCTAAAGATAGTTGCAATTTTTCACAAACATTTTTCAAATAAAATTTCTCATGCTGAAAGTAAGGAAACTTTTTATCATTGATATTTTTTTCCTCTTTCAAATATAACAGCATCATAGTGGGTTGGCAACATGTGTGAATAGTACACTCTAAGAAATCTTTATTGTCATGTCTCGAAATGTAGGCAGCTCCTTTCACAACATTTTCAATAATCATGAATAAATCATTAAGTATGTCGGTATCATTTTTGTCAGAGCTTAACTTGTCAACAGGATTTTTAGTGGTGAAATCCATCATTTATAGGAAAAGAACCCAAATACTCCACTGAAGGCTTTGGTTCATTTTTTCTTTAATCATCTACAGAAAGAAAAAGAAATATGCAGTAATTAGTACATTTAATAAATGCAGTTTATCAACAGGACTCAAAATATTCTACATTTCTTTTTAACATATATATTGATGGACACTGGAATTGTACCTACGTGAAGGACTTACATGCAAAACAGTATGCTGTGTAAAGTTGGGGGGGGGGGCGAATCACTCAATTTGCAAATATACCTCAACATTTTTGAGAGATGAATGGACAAGTGCTTCATAGACAATTATTTGATTCAGATGCATTAGGCGATACAGGGAGATTCTTATAATTGAACCTTGAACGTTTTAGATTTCTCATAAATGATTAGATAAAAATGAATAAAAAAAATTCGTCGACACACATTCAATGACGTAGACCACAAAATATCACAGCAGGTGTGGGATTTCTTTCTAGTAGGTTGTAGTAGTGGCTGAATTTATTCTGAAGCACACTGAACATCAATATACATACCAATTGATGTGGAATTGACATAGGGCTACATCAAGCAAGATAGGATGATATGCCATATACCATGCGAGTAAATGGCAACAATCAAGAGTTGTTTTCCCCCTCCTCATGACTGTCTCCTTTTCAAAAATTTAAGCCTTAGAGATCACCTGAAATTTTGAGCCCATATTTCTTTTTGTGAAATGGTAATGGTATTTCGTGACCCGTACACCATTGTCTATCTTTTGTGATTTAAAAGAAATACCGTCTAAGAAAAGACAAACTCCAGATAGCACTATATATGTTAACATTATCCTTAACAGTAAGGGCAAAGTTCTGTTTGTGGGGGATGACTATGCTCAATGTGGGAAATCATGTGACCAAAACTGGCATTAATCCGAGAAAACGACATTGCCCCAATCACGATTCCTATTTTCCTTTGCCCATTGGAGAAGTTTCTTCACATAGTTTTCAAATAGGAGAGGTTTCTTCACCGTACGCCACCATTTTATGTTTTCTCCTACAAACGATTTCTTATTGTCTCCAGAAGTAATTTAGTACCTTTACATCTCAGTTTTCCCATCCTTTCTGCAAGGTTATTTCTGGATTCTTCTATGATCTGCTTGTCTTGTTGTTTAGTGGTCTTTCTTCTTACGCCTAGTTCTTGTAGGTCAGCGACATTTTTGTGGTCTTCAAAACAATTCACCCACTTTCTTACAAATACCACTGATTTTTCATGTAGCATGCAGTGGTTGCTTGCAACATTTCTGGATCTTTCCCATGTGAACACATAAAAACTGCTTTGAACCATTTTGCATATTTTGCACTCATTGACGCTTCAAAGATTACTAAAACTCTCTGCACTCTAGAATTAGCTTGCTCGTGCAGTGCGAACTATTGGACATGATAACCTTTGTTGCCACAAGAATTTTTCATTCTGTGTTGCAAAGAAAGTTAAAGTGCAACATTTTTTAGACGGTTGTATGGTAACAAACCTCATACAACTGAAGCCTTACAGGAAAACATTACCAATGCTATCTAAAAGATTGGTGGTGCAACATTAAGATGTGTTAGGAAAAACATGGACATTTGCGACACAACAGAGGGTGGCCATTTCCAGCACCTACTGTGATATTTTGTGCTTTACATCGTTCAATTTATGTCTCATGAAATTTTTATTAATTTTCGTCTACCGGTAATAGTTTATGAGATATTAGAAGTGCTTAAGGGTTGGGTTTATAAAACTCAAACTGGAAATGAAGATGCAGTTCTCTTAAAATTTTCACTAATTTATCAACAATTAGACTGAATTTGTTGTTTTCCTTTGACCATGAAATATGTAGTCTACATTTCCTTCAAACATACTAGATTACATATTGACCCCATCCTTCCCCCCTCCCAGGCATGTTCACTGTCTCCCATCTTCCATCTATCAATTCAAATCTGCTCTGCTCGCTTCACTCTATATTGGCCCTACTACAATTTATTTCATGTACAATTTTGGACATTAAATTTGAACCATTACTTTTGAGTAATTTTCTGTGTGATTTCTCCTGTTTAGGTAAAACAAAAATGGGTGTTGCCCTATCACTTATAATTGCATGAAAAATACTCGTTTCCTGGTTTGATATTAAAAAAAAATGTTTAAATTTATCTCCAAAACCGTACTTTTACTACAGGTTTTATAATTAATGCTAAAAAATTTTTCCAAATATTTATTACAATTAATAAAACTATTGTAATGATAATATGGCTTTGAAAAAAGCATTAACAATGATATATAATACCACATAAGTGTGGATAATATTAGCTATATTTCAGTAAATTCATAAGAAAATATAATAAAATGAAAACTAACACAGGCTCTAAAATAGGTATATTTTGTTCTAACACGTGACTTTCGCATTGACTGTTCTTACCACCTATCAATACATGGCTCTTCCTCGCCAAAATTTGACATTTAATTAGTTTTATCATTTAAAAATTTTGATATGTAAAAAAGCTTATTTTTATAATAAAAAGAAAATGTATTTAACAAAGAGGAAATGTACAGAAATCTAGGAAGGAACTTGCATATGTTTTTTTTTTTACAAAATTCACAGATGCTGTTTTGTTTATTAATAAGAAACTATTGTTTCTCAGGAGAAAAATGATTAAAATAAAACAAACCACATGGGGAAAATTAAAACAATATAGTTTTATATTTAAAAGTATTTATCTTAATTATTTTAATCATTATTCGTTGAACATTATCAGACTCAGTGGCCGAGAGCCCTAAGGTGCAGGTCTTCTTGTGTTTGAGACCCATGAATCGTGGGTTCAAATCCCACTAACGGCATGGATATTTTTGTGTTTATCACTTTACTAACAAGCTTATCACTAATGGAAAAAAATCTGATGTAGTGCAGAGAAGTACTAGTATTACATCAGATTTTTTTTCTGTCCTCTTGCCTACCATTTTAGCAATAGAATAATCCTAGCCCTTCAAGGCCGAGGTTTAACTTATTGGATGAGGACTGTACAAGGGGAGCGTACAGACATGTAATCATGGACTTGGTTGAAATTTTAGGAGATCAATCTACAACATTAATATACCTTCTGTGTAAAAGGATTGAATCAATGGCCTTTCGTTTTGGAGGAAAAAAAAAAATTTTACGTTTATTATTGTAGTGCCAGATAAGCCAAGTGGAAAGAAAGGTATACAACTTACCAGTGGTAGCACAGTAGTTAACGTCAGGCTCTGTGGATTTACTGGTCCGGGTTCAATTCTTGTAGTATTGAATTTTTTTTCATTTTTTTTTCATTTTTTCCCCATTTTATTCTGTTTTTTGCCATTATTATTTATTTGCACTTTGCATAATAACATTCGCATACATAAGCACAACAAAGGTAAAAAAAAAAAAACAAAAAAAAAAACATTTTCAAAATGTGGTGTACAATATTTTCACGGATGATCATTGAAATGAAAAAGAAACGATAAAGATCTATTCGCACTATCGACAGTCTATGCACAATCATCACCATCACCGCCACATCACAGATCGCCATTGACTATTCGTGAAAATATTGAACAACGCATTTTGCATTTTTGAACCTGTGACATTCCTTATGTATGAAAATGTTATTATGCAAAGTGCAAACAAATAATATTGGCGAAAAACACAAAAAAATGAAAACAGAAATGAAAATAAAAAATTTTTTCAATACTACAGAAATCAAACCCGGACCAGTAAATCCACAGAACCTGACATTAACCACTGCATCACCGCTGTTGTGTACCTTTCTTCACACTTGGCTTATCTGGCACTACAATCATAAACATAAAAAATTTTATTTTCTTCCTCCGAAACAAAAGGCCACTGATTCAAATCCTTTTACACAGAAGGCATATTAAAGTTGTAGATTGACCTCCTAAAATTTCAACCAAATCTGTTATTACATGTCCGTGCCATTCCCTTGTTTGATTAGCTCCTTGTAGGTTCAGCTCCTCATAGTGTAGACATAATTCGGCCCTTAGACCATTGTGATGCCAGCTTCTGCCACCGTATCAGCTCCTCAGCTTCTGAGGTCTAACATGATGTTTGCATTGAAATGATATTAGACACCTTAAAAATGCATTCAAATGTATTTCTTGTCTGTTATTTTTATTTTTTTATTGGTATCAGAATCAGCTAGTATTTATGAAACGACCCAAAATTTTAATGAAATTTGATGTAGAAATATATATTATTTTAACCAAAACTATACAATAAATAAAAACTATGCTATTTATTCAGGGCGACATGTCATGCTTATAAAAGCAATGTAAATTCAAAGTGAGCCAGACCGATGCAAAAGATCTTTAATAATATCTTCTTTATATTCACCAAACGTGACATTGGTATACTCAAATTTTAATAATGTTAAAATTTTAAAGAGTGAGGATATGCATATTTATGTGATTGTGGCTGCAGTTTTCCCCTAGTGGCAAAACTTTCAAAAATTATTTTTTCTTTAGAAATTAAGACCACATGGTCTTAACAGCATGCAAACCAAACTTGGTTGTGTTTTTTTTTAATGTCATTTTTGGTCCATAATGTAAAATCTAGACTAGTTACAATTCTGACCACCAGATGGCAACATAAGGAAGTATGTATTAGAACGCCTTTATAACCAGAGTGTGGCCATACGCGGGACAGTTTTCTATTGGTTGTTCATTGTCACATGCTATTTTCCGCCATGTTGTGTCCAAATTACGAATATTTAGCATAGAGTTATGTGGAGCTAAGACTGTTTTTTATAATTTTAAAAGATTTTAAAAGATTTTAGTGACCAAAAATGCCTTCCTGTGCTGCAGTAGGGTGTTCTATTCGCTCTGAATATGGTTTTATAATGAAATGTTTTCCTCGCGATCCAGAAACACGATCGATTTGGGCTGCAAAGACGAAAAGAGTAAAATGGAAACCTTCGAACAACCTTACTAAACCTTTGTGAGGTTAGTAAAAATCAAATGTTTCGATATATCGTATTAATTCTACTACAATCGCCTAAAACACCTACCGTATATACTCGCATATAAGTCGAGAAATTTATGTCTTAAAATTCATCCTAAAAAGCAAACTCGACTTATCTGCGAGTCATACCAGTTTTCCATAGAATTGTGGCAGTCACCTAACTCCGTATAGAACTTTACATATTTACTTTAAGAAACGCACATGATTCCAAAATAACATACATATTTTAAGATCGGCATTTACGCATAATCAGTTTTATTCATTCATAAATTTCACCTTTAGAATTTATTATACCATAAAATAAAAGTTTCGAGCAGACAGTGATAACGTAACAGTAGTCATACTTTCCAATTTGCTCACTAGGTGGAGGCAGCATTAGCTCCATTACTAGAGCACTAGATAAAGACTTTACAGGGGAGGGACGCAAGCAAAAGCATGAAGGAAGAAGGGCTAAATAGCATTTCATATGCGTCGTAGTTACTGTAATTCAAAAAAATTCATGAAAATAAATAGCTCATTGAATTATATTGCAAAGATAACAGAGCTATCGTATAAGATCGCGAAGTGGAGAAGTGCTGCTTTGACATGCTTCGATTTCATTACGGTCGTGCTGCCACCTGGTGACAAGAAGCAGCTTCCAAGTTAAAACTCGAAATTGGATCGTCATCTGCACAACGAAATTGGATTTTAATACTCTTTTTTCACACGCTTTTTTTTAATAAAATATTCAGATACCTGTGATTATTAAATAGAAATGACACATTATTAAATTGAAAACTTTATCACAACTGGATTGGTATATACGATTCGGGAAATATATAGGAACTCTGGGAATTATACTTCACATTTTATCAACTTAAGTATCAGTATTACGGTAACTTACGGTAAATATTGGTAATATCAGCAATTTATACAGCTATTCTTTAAAATAAATCGAAATGACGGCATTTTTGCCAAAAAAAAAAAACTACAGTATTTAAACGCAAAATCAAAAGAAAGGAAGTTGCACCTAGGCAGAAATGAGAAATTCTTCATTTATTAATAAAAATCATAATCCTTCAGATTAAAAATTAAGTTATTTATTTATGTAATTACCTGTATAATTAATATATTTATTGATTATAATTATTTATGTAATTACTTATATTAAATGATAATTTTCCTTATATTGATTTTGCATTTATAAAATTATTCATTTAGTAATAATAAATGATTAATGATTAAATGACAATAAAGTTTAAAGTAATATTTAATTGTTAAACAAGTTTTACATTATTAACCATGCAAGTACAGGAGGATTTAAGCATGGGTAAACTATGGTAACTTCAGTGAATTCAAATTTCAAAGCACCTGAAATTTTACCCTCGACTTATCTGCGGGTCATAGCAAATTTCAAAATTTTTAGCCCCAAATCTGTCCTCGACTTATACGCGAAATCGACTTATATGCGAGTATATACGGTAAATTAGTGGGATCATATTATACAAGAGGATAATATTAGCAATCGGCGACGGGGATGGGGCGGGGTCAAACGAACTTCGGGCTGACGGAATTCAAACGAAAATAGCGGGTACATTAATTATACAGTATATGCAATGTTCAGTTCATTATAAAGTATATTAATTCACTTTTTGTTTGAATTTCCTCTCGTTTAAAGCTAAAACGAAAATTTCTCAAAAAGATGGCAACTTCAAAACTGCTTCGATCTGATAAAGTTGCATTTTGTCCTGTTGCTTCTTTTCCGATCATATGAGAAAGAAGTTAAGTATTGTTGCGAAAACATATGATAAAGAGGTAAGTATTGTTGATTTTAAAGTAAATTTTCTTCTGATTTTTAAAGGAAACATTTTGATCAAGATGAGTGGGAAAAAGATAGAGTCGACGGAAGATGAAAGGCTATTAGAGCAGTTTCTTCTTGAGCCTAATGTTCAATGCAAGAAGCTTGTTATAGAAACACAAAAATAGTGACAAAATTGCAAACTTTACATTCCCTCGTTGTCATAACATAAAAAAGCAAATTCAAAGGCAATTTGTTGTTTTTCGTTTGAAAATTTCTGGTGTTAAAAAAAATAAACTTATTGTTAAAGAACAGACAAAATGTAGAGGAAATTATGACAGCAAAAGTATGGCAATGCATACCATATTGTCATGAAATTAATTTTTCAGTTTTACATATTTAAAATTTAATTTGTATGTTGTTGTTGTTAAATTTATTTTAAAATTCAGTCAATAAAATGGTCCTTTTTTTTTCTTCATATAAGCTTATCTATTTTTATTTCGTTTTTTTCAGTAACGAAAAATTATCATTTTTTTAATAATTCCTTGATTTATTCTTTAATTATGTAATGTTTAATAAAAATTTTGATAAGGTGGATATTCATTTTATTAAAAAAAAATTGTGACATGATTAATAATGAAATAATAAATGGGAAGAAACAAAAAATGGGAAAAAAACCAAAAAAAAAAAAAATTAATTTACATTTTTACAGTTTATTGTTTTTTCTAATAATTAAAAGTGGACTTTTATTTTCGATCTATTGATTCACTCCATTAATTCGAGATTTTTTTAATGCCAAAAGTGCAAATTTCTTGTTTCCGCTACACTAATCTATAGACAGATTGGACACAACATGGCTGCCTGGCCTGTAATAGCCACACTCTGGTTATAAAGGCACTCTAGTATGTATTTGTATGTGGGTGCAGTATAGTTCATAGAGAAAAAAAAAATGCTTATTCAATGTGGTAATCCTCATTCAAGAGCAAAATATTCAGATGAATGTAGCATAAAAAACTGTTAAATTGATATGGTGGAAACATGGTAATGGATAAGAGTCCCATGATGTGGCCAATTAAGTTGGCTGATTTCTGTACACATTTGACTTCGAATAGCCCTACAACCAAAAGTTGCAAAGTCTGGAGATCATGAAGGCCACTGAGCAGAATGGAAAGACTTGAACTGTATGGTACCATCTGGTGACAAAAAATGCAACTATTCTGATATTACTTTATTATGAATCAAAAATTCCCACTTCTTTTCATGCATTTCTGCCCAAACCCACATCAATTACTGTATATACTTTGAGATTTATTGGATTTTTCAAATTTTCTATTACTTTTAGATCATCTGGTATTTCTAAGTCATAGCCAACTATGTAATTTCAAGAAATAAAACAGCAATACAATAGATGTTTAATGAAGTCAATGCGTTTCGAAATAACTTCATCATCGGGGCATATGGGGATCTACAAGGTAAGTGAGCCGAGGCTCCAGAATATAGGCATATTTGTTGTCAGAATTAATCAGCTTTCAACTTAGGAATGCATCTAATTTTATTTGTGCACAATATTTCTTATAATAAACCAACTCAACAACCAGTAATTAATATAATAAAATATGAATATGATGATAATAAATAAATAAATAAATAAATAAATAAATAAATAAATAAATAAAT
>JAHWFO010002124.1:301446-311615 GCA_023313115.1 Rhysida immarginata
AATAAATAAATAAATAAATAAATAAATAAATAAATAAATAAATAAATTTAAAAAACACTGAAGTAAACTCTGCAGTAGATGAAACAATTTTATTTATTCGTTTACTTTTACCTTTAATATGCACATCACTATATTTAATAAGTTTCAACAGCAGAAAAAGTGTTGAAACTAATCAGGTTTTCCCTAGGAACTGCTACCTGCGTTTTTATGCAGATTTACGAAGAAGAGTTTAATATTGTGTGATGAGGAGAAGAAACTCATGATAAACAGCTTGTAAGAGTGATGCTACCAAACTTGAGATAAGTTGATTTAACTTCTTTCCCATTGTTTAGAAATCAAAAAAAAAAAAAAAAAAAAATTAATTAAGATCGAAAAGGACCGGATTATTTTCAAGAATACATGTTCAGTTTGAACAAGAAATAAAATCTCCCTTTTGAAAACTGTCCTAAGGCAATACTATTTAAAGTAGGGATCGACAGAAACCAGGCTCCAGGTCGCCAAAAGCGAGCTTTAAAATTTTTGTAGCGTTTAATATCAATGGTTTCAAGGCACCCTAAAGCTCTCCTAATTCCACCGAGTTTATCTAGAGGCCTGATTTATTAATGATGAATAATATAGACATCAACAATTTAAATAAATCAGCGCAAACTCATGTAAACAACTCATGTATAAAGTTAACCGACACGAGAAAGAGAATAAGCATCTCATATAAATAAATGACATGTCACTGATTATCTTTATTGGAAAATATGTTTGTGGTGCGATATTTAAATGACTAATACAAGCAAATACTTTGGCATTTATAATTTACTCTTAAATGCTACTGCTCTTCTTCACACGTAACTATAACTAAACTCCATAAATACTAATTAAGTTCAAGTACTATACATACCATTTACAATGCTCTTCAAGTCTTTTCAGTGAAAAAGTAACATCGTAGTAAATTGAAACTTCACAACCACGTATACCGACACATACAATATTAACGTTCATCTGAAATCTACGGGCAAACCCTTTTAACTTCATTAACTTCACACGCGACTACTATTAAACTCCAAGCAACACCAGCCATGAAACATACTCGCCTCATGACAACTCTCAGCTTTTTCGGAACTTGGCGGCTGTGCAGCGACATCGAGTGACAAGATTTCAATTTAAAATGTTTAGATCGGAGGTTCTCTTTTTGCTTCAGGGCTCCTTAAAAATTATTGAGGAATCCTAGGAACCCCAAAGATAGGAGGACCCTCTCCTTGTCATAAATGGATATCTCAATTAGTAAAAAGCGGATTTAACATATTTTGCCGTCAAAATAGCAGATCATTCAAAATAGCACCCGTTAAAATAACTGACGTGACCCCCCCCTCCCCTCCATTAAAACAGAATTAGAAACAGACCAGGGCGCAACTATTGGAATCTGGCACCTGGGGCAAATTTTGCATCTCGGCGCGCCCCCCTACTAACCTGCACCCGGAGAACTTTGCCCCCATCTAGTTGCGCTCCTGCGTAAAGTAATTTCGTCTCATTCTTCTTTTAAGTTCGTGATTCCATTAACGAAAAAAGTTTCTATTTATGGTACAATACGAAATAGCTATCGAAAAGGTGAAGACTAATTACATACTGTTTTTCCAGTAGTCTTTGATCAGGAATGGATGAAGGTAGTGTGACCTATCCTTCATCCATCCCTGCTATGACCTAATGAACTCTTGGTTTTTCTGAAACAATACATCACAAATAAACTAGCGCATTTGTTTACTTTACTACACTTATTTGCTTTTATTTCTATGGTTTATATAGAGTTGATTGCATTTCAAGATTCGCTTTTCTTAAGAACAAGAACACTTTGCTTACAAGCGCATTTCCAAATCCATGTAAAAATATTAATTAAATTGACAGGCTCTTGAAGACGCTCTTGAAGACAAGAAAAAAAAAAAAAAGAAAGCCATATAAAATTTTTACAACTTCAATTTTCTATTGATTGAATTTCCGATACAGTATTTATGAAGCCTTTTAATCAAACTATTATAAAACCCATTTTTTGCGACGTAAGTATCGATTGGTCTTCCAGAGGGAATTTTCGAAAATTTGTTGCGATAACAGTGTTAGGAAGGTTATCCATCAATTATTGAAATGTTGCACTTGGAAGTGTATGCCGTTCTTCACTAGTGCAGTTACCAATGATGGGCAGCGTGACAGCTCATAGCCGATATTCCAATTCATCCCACAGAATGTTCTGCGTGATTGAGATCTGGACATCGGAAAACTCCTAAACATTCATGTCTGCAAACAAGCTTGGCTAGCTTATGCTTTATGGTCGCGCGCACGATCGTGTTGGACTCTCAACAAATAACGTGGACAACAAGGAATTGTCTAAAACATGGAGATAAGCTTTTCCCTTCCATGCTAATAGCAGAGCCCGAGTCACAAAAAAACAGCCCTGAACCATTATGCCTCCGCCACCAAATCTTACTTGTGAGTCCTGTTGTGAGTAGCATTTACGCAGCATTGTCCATATTCACACACGTTCACCAGATCTCCAGAGAGTGTAGTAGAATGATTCGTTGCCCCATAAAACATGTCCCATTGCTCAAGGGTCCATTTTCGTCGATCTTCAGCGACACCTGCAAGAGAACTACACGAACATGTATCTCACAGATTCCCACCAAATTGAAATATGTTACTCATCTAAAGCTGCTATTGATGCTTGCAAAATAATAATATGCTAAATTTTGTTTCTTTCAAAATAAACCGAGAAAACGAAAAAATTTGAGCACATATAGCCATACAAAGACTCCATTGTTATGTGTATTATTGCGCTCTCAATTTCTTTCTTCACTACTCACGAATCCACTTCACCTGAAAGCAACACTATCGCTTCCAAGTTATGCTTGTGCGCAAAAGAAGTGCTCGTACAACTACGTGTATGTCCCTTGTTAGCATTGGTTGCTTTTTATGTTACGCATTATATGCGGCTGCTCAACCATGAAAACCCTAAATTCGGAGCTCTCGACGAATTGTCGTGTTGCTGACAATTTTAGACGTTGCATCCGGAGGCATGCTGGAATTCGTTACGAATGTTTTCTACCGATTCCATGAGATTCTGCTTCACCACCCTCTTCAGCATTATGCGGTTCGTGTCTGTCAGTTGGCATGGTCTATCAAGTCACAGTTGTAAAGTCGTAGAACTTACACGTTTCCACTTCATAATGATTTACGCAAGAACAGGGCGAAAATGTCACCAATAGATTTTTCACAACGGCAACACCCAATCACTTCACTTGAATTTTCTTCCCAAGTAACAGTTTCAGTTTTCAATGTCTGTAGACTCGCCGGCAACCCTTTATCAATGCGAGCTCGCAAGCTGTTTGAATAGGGTATATTGAGTTAGCTGGCTCGATGATCCGACAGCGCTGAGTACATGATCTTATTACATTATTCAAGTAGTAAATGTTGGCATTTTCCCCGTAGCATTAGCATCGAAATCTCATGTCAACGACTTTCCTCTTGTTTTGATAGTTAAGTGTGCAAAATTTCATCACTGTGGGTGCAAAAAAAAAAAAAAGGTCATGTGTGCAAAATTAGAAAAGATCGGAATAAAATTGTACAGAGTATTGCAAAAATATACAGGGCAGTACTGCTGGGTAGCCTATCCTCTCGCTTCAGGGGCCGCTTCATAAAATGATAATTGGGAAATTTTATTTTGTTAACCCATTTACACCGAAATTGGTAAAAATGGAAATTGAGACTTCACATCTTAATTTTATATTCTGTAGCATGTAAAGACGTAAACAATAATTTACAAAGACATAAAAAAAATTCCATCTATGGACGATAGCATATAATTTTAAATAAAATCTAAGTTTGGAATCGCTAGGAACTGACTTCACTACTTAGTTTTCTTGTTTAATTTTTTATTGTGAACTTTTCGGACTTTTCGGACCATAATTTCAAAATTCAAATTCTTCAGGACTTCAAAATTCAAAATTTTTCATCTTTATCATTTCATATTGTCACCTTTTAAACAAGTGGTGAGTCGACAATGAAGTCCGTTTCTACGAGGTGTGAAAATTATTGCCAGGATAGTAGACTTGACAATACTTGGGCTGTTAGAAGCTTTGTGTCACGTTAAAATTCGACTATGCTCAGTGGAAGTTGCTTAAATATACGTGTACAGAGAAATAACATACTTTGTGCTTGAATTAAAGTGATTTAATAACATAATATAATAAACTAAAATACACAGTTTACCCAAGGGTACGCCAAACGAATGGGAGGATTTAAATGGTAATTTACCTGTCACTCTTAACCATGTAAGGTCGTAGCCCGTGTTTGGGTAAAGGGGGCGGAATCCTACTAACACGTAGGAAATCCGCCCGAATGAAGCAAAAACTAAATACAGTTGGGCAAGAAACAATAACTGTATAAATTATAAAAGCAATTAACTTGCATATAAAAGTTTCAGCTAGGATGCTAGACACCAACGTTACAAAAATTCAATTAGAAAGTCCATAACAAAACATTAACTTCATGTTGCGGTAGCTGGCTGTAGGGGAAATTCTATCCTCCGCTCTTTGGTATAATATAAACAATTGTACCCCTTACAAAAGTCAGCGGCGACGCATCGCGTTTAAATTTGTCCTAAGACGTAAATAACTGCAAAGAAAGAAAAGACGGAATTAGTCTACTGACGACCGCCTTTCAACGCGCGAGAGTTAATTAGATTTTCTAAACAACATTGCGCAAATTAAATGCAACCTTTAATGGCTTCTTAGGCTTACTGTCATTTACTAGATGTAATACATTAAGCTAAGGAAATTACGCGCAGTTGCCTTAAAAGAAACAAACATTACGCGCTCGGGAGCGCCCTTGCATATGAGAGTGAGAGCATTTATTTGTAAGCATGTAACCAATAGTCAGATTACCGAGTAGACAGATACGACATTAGAGGGTGTGAGCGATTGCGCTTGACATGCAGCGATCCTGGTGAAAAAGAGAGGAACTACGTTTCCCTGTCATGGAAATTCCATGGGAACTACGTTTCGTCTGCTTTCCAGTTTTTGTTTGTTTGTTTTTTGTGAAAATTTTTACATTTTTCGCTTGCACAATCTCTCAATAGTTTTAAATAAAGTGCTGTTTTTTCAATATAACATATTTTCTCTACATTTTTTTCTTATTTAAATTGAAAAACAACTTCCAAAAAAACTAAATTTGAAGAAGCTAGTTTTATTGATAAAAGATTTATTATAAATCTTATTTACATTTTACTTGATAAATCGTAAAAAATTAATAATAAAAAAGATTATTATTATTATTATTATTATTATTATTATTATTATTATTATTATTATTATTATTATTGTAATATTACATAAAACAATTGCTTCATATTTTAATATAAAATCAATAAAAAATTATTTAATTTTTTTTTTGTTACAAAAAATTCTTATTGCTCAACTGCATTTGTAAATATTGGTATATACTTATTATAATAATAATACTGTTAATCTTTTTTAACATTTTAATTTGAAAAAAATTTAATTTTACCTGAAACTCGCATATAATTAAGAAACTAGTGCTGTAATATTATACAAAAATAATTCAACAATAATTTATGTTAATAAACACTTATTAAAAGAAAATGACTTTAAAAATTTGGTATAAAAATAATGTAATTTCAACAGAGATTTCTACTCTGTACTTGAGAGCAATAGCAGACAAAATTTTTGTATACCTATCTTCATCCGTTCTTGCTACAGTAATATTCCTGTAGTAATAAAAAGACTGTTTATAGTTTTACATTTTTACATATTTTACTGATTCTCAGAGGAGGAAGACCCTTCCAGCTGTATGCTGACGACCATTACGCGAAACTCTAAATTATGGTCAGGAAATTAGAAAGCCCGAAGAATATTATATTTTATAAGAAGGTGGTCCTCGATTTATGCATGTAAGTCGTGTGTCCTCAAAATATTTTTGTTAATGAAGTTTACAAAATGATCAGTCTTGAGATTCATTTACATGTCGTAATGAACATGTCTTACATACATAACTATTTGATTGGCTGAATCTGGTAGATTTTCTCCAATTTTTGTACTTAATGCCATATCATTTTTAGAATTCTGTGTTGCTATCACTACTGTTGAAACAAACAGAGCACTCTATTGTTGCACAAACTTTACCTTGTATGCGTCATGAGATATATATTTTTAGTCGGTGCTTATTGCTGTGAGATACCTCCTATCAGTATGCGCTGCCATCAATTTGAATATCAATCATTATCGATAAATATTATTTTTTCGAAATCTCATGCAGACAGTGACCTTCTTCTTGCTTTGAAGATCAAATGTGCAAATTTCATCAAGATTGCAATTAAACTATGGTAGATTTATATAAGAAAGAAACACACAAACAACTTTCATCCTTATCTGTATAGATTACTAGCTGTTTTACCCGGCGTTGCTCGGGCTCTTTTTTGATGAAATGTTGCAATTTCTGTGAGTTAATATCCAGAAAAAGAACACATGAAGAACGATTAGAATTTTTTAGAAAGAATTCAGGTTTTATATTTTGCTAAAGGGCCGTATTTGGAGACGCCATCCATTGGGAACTTTTTAAAAGAAATCATTTTGAAGTTTGAACATGAAATTTTTCTATTTAAATTAAAATCTTTTTTCGTTGCTCGAGGTCAAATTCGAAAAAATATTGATTCATCTGAATGTGAATGTACAGCTAAAATGAACACATGAACAAAGTTTAGAATTAATAAACCATAAAGGAATGACATAAACAAGTACCGAAAGGCTAAACTAAACAATTCAACCATATTTTTCAACTGGCCTATGTTAACATTGAAAGTTTCTAATGGACCATAATGATACCATTAAACCACGTACCTTGGAACCAATTTGAATTATCATTAAAAGTTGTTAAATATAAGTATAGCATATTTTAATAGCATTTAAAGTTCCAATGAATCATAATGGTTCCACTAAACCAGGTGCCTTTGATCCTATTTCATCTATCAATAATTTGACGTTATATTCATTCATGACATCTCATTCCAAGTTGTTTGATATATAACATGCCATATCTTAACATTGAAAGTTCTAATGAACCATAATGGTTCCACTAAACCAGGTACCTTTAAAACAGTTTCGACTATCATTATATTTACGTTAAATACGTTCATGAGACGTCACTCCAAATTGTTTGATATATAACATGCCATAACTTAGCATTGAAAGTTCCAAAGAACCATAATGGTTCCACTAAACCAGGTGCCTTTATTACAATTTCGACTATCATTAATGTTACGTTATATTCATTCATGAGACGTCATTCTAAATTGTTTGATATATAACATACCATATCTTAGCATTCAAAGCTCCAATGAACCATATTGTTTCCACTAACCAGGTGCCTTTAAAACAATTTCGACTATCATTAATTTTGCATTATATACATTCATGAGACGTCAGTCTAAGTTGTTTGATATATAACATGCCATATCTCAGCATTGAAAGTACCAAAGAACCATAGTGGTTCCATTAAAGAAGGTGTATTTAAAACAATTTCGACTACCAATAATTTCACATTATATTCATTCATGAGACGTTACTCCAAGTTGTTTGATATATAACATGCCATATCTTAGCATTCAAAGTATCAAAGACCCATAATGGTTCCCTTAAACCTGGTGTATTTAAAACAATTTCGACTACCATTAATTTTACGTTATATTCATTCATGAGTCGTCCCTCCAAATTGTTTGATATATAACATGCCATATCTGAGCATTCAAAGTTCCAATGAACCATAATGGTTCCACTAAACCACGTGTATTTAAGACAATTTAGACTACCATTAATTTAACGTTATATTCATTCATGAGACCTTATATTCATTCATATATATGTCATAAAGCACCTTTCAGTACTTAATAGTAAAGATTCATGTTTAAAAATCGAAAACACTATTTTTAAAATGCTCCCAAAGGATGGCACTGCCATCTGAATATCGATTTTCATTGAATAATTTCGAAAAAAATTTTTTTTGAGAAATGTCACGTAGACAGTGCTTATCCTCTTGCTTTGAAGGTCAAGTGTGCACAATTTCATCAAGATTGGAATAAAACTGTAGATTTGTATAAGACACAAACATATATGCATACATACATCCATTTTTATATAGATAAAGTTCTCGGTATGTATGTCTGTCTGTTCGCTATGCATTTCAAAATGGCTAGACCTATCTTGATGAAACTTTTTCATGGTAATTCCGATGGACCCTGGGAAGGTTTTAGGTAGGTCATGGTGGAGATATCGCGCTTCATGGATAGCACACTCTACAATTCGTTACCCCCCTCCCTAAAAGAGGTTAATATGGTTAATTAGGTAGTGCCACACCAGTAAATGCGTTACGTTTGTAGTGCCACACCCGAGGTTAACGAGAAATACAGGCTCCGGCACTGAAAAGTCACCTGATCAAGATAGATCTAGCAACAATCCAACCTTCATTGTTTCCAACACAGGATAAAACACTAATTGTTAAAATACAAGATGGAAACAATGAAAGTTACATTGTTAATAGACCCATCTTGGTCATGTGACTTTTCAGTGCCGGAGCCTGTCTTTCTCGTTAGCCTCGTGCCACACCAGTTAATGTGTTAAGTATATAGTGCAATACCAATTAATGTGTTAACAAACTTTCAACCCCCCTTCCCCCCCCCCCTCCTTAGGGGTTGAATTTCCAAAAAACCCTTCTTAGTGCTCATTAACATTTTGTAAAGAACCTCTGTACAAAATTTCAAGTTTCTAGGCCTTATGGTTTGGGCTGTTGATCACTCAGTCAGTCAGTTTCTTCTTTTACATACAGGGTGTATCAGATTAGTAAAGTAGCTAGCGTGATCCTTTGCATGATTACAAACTTAAAGTTCCTTATCGAAAATGGTCGAAAACTCAAAATTTAAATTGCGTCGTTACGTCATTTATGAACTTTCCGCACCAGCAGTTCATTAAATTCAAAGGGGCGATTACAATTAAATCGGCGGCAATTGTTGAGATTAAGTGACGTTTTCGAGAGGTTTTCAGCAAACTTCGCGTGATGTTTAAACCCTTAACATTTGAGTTTTGTACATTTTGCATAAGGAACTTTAAGTTTGTAATCATGCAAAGAATCACGCTAGGTACTTTATGACCATCGAACCTGATACACCATGTATGTAGATTTAAGTAGCAGAAGAATGGAGCTAGTTATTGGTTTTATGTTGTCCGCCCGTCCCCTTCATAATTTCTACATTTTTTGAGGTAGAAGGTTGAAATTCGGAATATAGATTACTATGGGCATGTCCACCTTCACTATTTAGTTTGGTTTTGATTAGTGCACTGGGGTCGGAATTACAGGGGTGACAAAAGATCTATGTGCTATTTAGGTACGTAAAGAAATGAAATTCAGTATACAGATTCCTCTCGGCAAGATCTACATTACTATGAAGTTTAGGCCCAATTGTTCCAGTGGGGTCGGAATTGCGGGGGTGGCAGTCACTTGGTCGTTAGAACTATGGCAACATATGGCATGTGATATATTATACGTTCGGAAATGATGAGAAAGGAAAGAAGTTACGAGCTTCTTTTACATTTTCTACACACTACGTTCGAGAAAATCAGTTTTTTTGATTAAATAACTTGGGGGCAGATAAAGGGGTAAAAATAGATGACCGCAGGGTCTGCTACTTGCCTTACCTTACTCGGGGGGGAGTAATTTCTTATTAATAAATGTATAAATGTATTTCTGCTTCACTGCTAACGCTCCTCCTTGGAATGTTTACAAGATTTTATTTTTTATGTCTTTACATGCTACAGAATATAAATTTAAGATATGAAGTCTCAGTTTCCATTTTTACCAATTTCGGCGTATATGGGTTAACAAAATAAAATTTCCCAATTATCATTTTATGAAGCGGCCCCTGAAGCGAGAGGATAGGCTACCCAGCAGTACTGTCCTGTATATTTTTGCAACACCCTGTAGATTTGTATAAAAAACAAACACACAAAACACACGACATACATTCTTCTTCATATATATAGATAATAATTCTGGATCTGAAGAAGGATATACTTGTATAATAGTTACAGGTATTGGACATTGAAACTGAAACACCTTCGCAAATAGCA
>JAHWFO010002124.1:312015-369165 GCA_023313115.1 Rhysida immarginata
GGATTTCTACCAGGTGTTTCAGTTTCAATGTCCAATACCTGTATATCCGAAAGCGTTTATCTTCAAAATTATTTCAAAAGAATTATAGATATATGAACAGTGTGATTATATCTTCATTGTGTAACTGTCAACGATAAAGAAAATCATAGAATCCACCTCGAAGACTTCAAAAAAACATCAAAACATTCTTAGATAATATTGTTGACTATTGGCTACATCTTCAATGGCGACTTTCAAGATCAAAGAAGAAATACCAATACACTACATGGTCAAAGGAATTGGGACACCTGTTGCTATACCATAAAGCCGCAAAAAGCTTCAATCAGTAGTGTGTAGGACCACCCCGCGCTGCTATCACTGCCTCCACCCTACATGGCATACTGTCCACAAGTTTACGGTATGTGTCCACAGGTATTGACCTCCATTCCTCGAGGAGTGTCGTGGTCAGTTCCTGGACAGATGTAGGGCGAACAATCCTGGATCTCACACGTCGTTCCAATTTGTCCCAAAGATGTTCGATGGGGTTGAGATTAGGACTCTGGGCGGGCCAATCCAATTCTTCAACCCGCATCTCGTCAAACCAGTCGGATATGGATCTTGCTTTGTGGCAAGGCGCATTGTCGTGCTGGAAGAGGAACGGCCCGTCACCGAAGTGTTCCCACAGCGCTGGAAGTGCCCCGTTATCCAGAATGGTCCTGTAGCCATCAGCATTGAGGTTTCCGTCCACCTTGATGAGCGGGCCCAGTCCAGTCCAGGAGAAACACCCCAGGTGTTCACAGGTGTGTCCCAACTCCTTTGATCATGTCGTGTACGTTGAGACCGGATTACAATTTCCGATTAATTTTTTTGCTTCTTTTCGAGGCCACTTATTCGGTTCTAAGCTTATGTAATTTATTTAATTCGTGCGAATAAACATAGATGACAATAAATCATTCGAGCGATGAGAAGAAACCACAAATCCACAATAGTCATTTTTAACGCCTCAGATATACATTTCGGGGGCTATGCTCCCTTCATCAGTGAGTAACCCCCGAAATGTACATCAGAGGCATTAAAAATGATTATTGTGGATTTGTGGTTTCTTCCCATCGCCCGATTGATCATTGTGTCCACACTTTCTTGGCGGATTCTTCTTCTAATAGATGACAATTTTTAATTTCTATTGTTTTTATTGTTGAAATATCAGTTTTATCTTTTTTGGAAATTCCAAGATCAAAATTTCCACATGAAGACATTAATACCGAAGTAAATTTAAAGAAAAGGAATAATTATTGAACATTTATGGGATATGACATTTTCGATATTTAAATAAATTGTTTTTAATTTAATTTAATTTTAATAAGAAATGGAATTAAAGTTTAATTTTTCCTGTTTTGAGTTGAGGTCTATTATAATGTTTTACATAATAATTCTAATAAATTAAAATTAATTTGTACTCATTCTTGAGCATTCTGTCCATTACGAATAAAACATTCTCGTAGGCTTCGGAATAAAACCAAATGGCAGTGGAGGATTCTGGTGATCATTTCATGAACTAATCGAATCAACTGCCGTTTTGTCTGGACATGTGTTTTGATTATAAAATTATATTAATTATTCTACAAGTTATATTGATGTATCTTAAAAAAAGAGATTCATAATATTGCTAAAACTGCGACAGTCTAGTTTGAAACAGTTATTAATATACAGAAATTTAACTTGAAAAATGAAACCATTACCTACACCAGTTTGAATGAGTTATGAAGTTTATCACATTGTCAATAAATTCCGATAGGTGTTTACCAAGCACTCAATCGTATTTGCCTTATCTTGACAACTGAAAAAAGTTTTACCTTTATGATCCACACAGTAACTAGAATTCAGTTTTCGTTCCCAATGGCTATTTACATCCTGCTAGGTCTATTGGCGCTCACTGGTGAGTAAATTTTATTATTCATGTGATAAAATTGAGATATTTATTCATCAAAATTTATTTGAGATATTCATCAGGATGTCTTCTGAGAATCCTTAATTTGTTGAGAAGTAAGAAAGACTCAGTGATTAATCTGCCCTTATTCGGGGCTTAGAATTCCTTTTCAAAGCCGCGTTTATGTTGCTCTTTCGACATTATTTAATGGGACTATTAATTACATCATTCATAACACCTTACTAAGGAATAATGCTTTGGCGCTTACCGATTAAAGGAGCAATTATAATAGGTAGACAAAATGTAATGCCAAACTGTAATTTCAGTAGTACGGGAATTTTTCAAACATTTTCGCTCTTTAGTTATTAAATAACTTTATCATCTTTTTTTCCTATCTCATACTATAAAAGTAAATTCCCGTACTTTTAATTTAACACACAGATTCCCTAATCGTTACAATAGCTTTGTTTTAAATATTTCCAAATATTTTAAGCACTCTTTATGTCATTTTAAATAAGCTTTTTCTACTAATACATTCCCCTGAAAAAGCCGACAGTCGAAATGCATTGGGAAAAAGAATAAATTAAAATATTACTGAAATTACAGTTTGACATTATTTATTAATAGTAATAGAAATGTACGTAAATACTTCCTTTAGCATGAAAAATTCTTGTTTAGTTTACATATCTACTCTACAGTCTTAACTGAAGATAATACTGATTTATAAAATATTGGCGAAACTGCAGTTTATATGTGACAAGTTTTTCTCCAAAAACTGTGCAACTTCACTTATCACTATTAAACGATGTGCAACACAGATGAGATAGGTATGAGGTTATCAGGGTTGCTCTAAGCGGTCCCCTGGGTCAATAATGATATAATACTGTTACTGGAAACTTACATAATGAAGCAAATCAAGTAGCTTAAATGAGGCACTTGGCGCAGTGAAAAAAAAAAAAAAACTGAACAGAAGTGGTGGAAGCAAAAGTGTAATTAAATAAAAACACAGTTTAGATGTTACAGTTAATATCTGAGAACAGTATTGATTTCATACTGAATTAAATTCGAAATAACACAAATGAAATCTTCCTTTTCAACAGTCAATCCTCCCGAAGACACAAACAAACAAACGACCTTGCTATAATCCTTATATAGGGCGATTCGACAGTCTCCGAACTCAAAGTAAATGCTTCTCATACTTGGCGTTCGGGACTTTTGAATCGCCCTGTAGTTGACCTTAATTTTACAAAGAAAAAACGCATAAATAAAAGTTAATACGCAAAACACACAATCATCAAAAATAATGTTCTTAGTGTCAGTTCAAACGCACACGCGTATAGAATTCCGAAATCATTGTCAAAAGAGGCTTTCAATCCATAAGGAAAAAATTCCGCATAATTATACTTGGGCGATTATAGGCAACACATGGCAATCACTCCCATTGCCATGGAAACTGAGCGACTCAGGCTTAACCTCAGTCCAATGTTGCCCTTTATTCTGCACGAAATTCTCACAAAAACATTAATTTTTTTAACAGATATCTATTGAATACCTGTGTACATTCATAATTATTTCGCTCGCTGTGCTCTGCAAAACCTTTCTCTGAGACATGGCAACTGTTAACACTTTAAGAAATAGAACGAAGGCTGAGGAAGAGAATGAGGCTACGGTTGACTGCGTTGGACATGTGACTATGCTTGCCAATCATTAAGTTGGAGCAGCCATGTGTCTTCCTATGATCACCCTGATTTGACAGCTCAATACAGAGTTCCATTGAATGCTAGAGACAAAGGCCGTCTTAACACTATAACAGTAAGACCGGACCTGGTACACTTTGAGTACGGAGTCCGAAAGACGATCATTCCACACAAGTACGGAGAACTAATCGATCGGCACGGAATACTCCAGTTTCCGTACTGGACCGGGTACGGAGATCCTTCGATCCCGATCCGTTCGGAACGATTTGTGATTGGCTCAAATAGGTCACGTGAGGATTCTAACCAAAATGGCTACTCCACCACCGCATGGCAACTCGTCTAACAATTTTTGCACATGGGAAATGTGGGAAATTGAAGAGTTAGTGAGTATTTGGGCGGAAGCTGATCTCAATAGAAATATCGTACTTCCTGTTTCTCAGCTATAGCCGCGTAGTGAGGATGTCAGAAAGTGATGTAGGGGAACTGTCTCTCTATTTATGTGTGTAAAGAAAACGTTATCGCACTCTGTTCGTACCGTATCAATCAGACTAGTTGCGTTCCGTTCTCACATCATACCGTTCTAGTGTAAAGACGGCCAAAGAGAAATAAATGTACTTAGTGGCATAGCCAGGATTTTGCAATGGGGGTTTCCTAACATGATTTCGGCGTCTCTTATGTAACTTTAATTATGATTTTAAAAACAAGACTAATGGGTAAAATAGAAGTAAATATTTTAGAAAAGGTTTCTTTATATTTTGGCACAAAAGAATATTCTTTCGTTAACCGATTTTATTTTTAAATTTTCATTTTACGTATTTCCACCACGGAAGAGGTAAAAAAACAAAATGAAACAGAGGAACTTCTAAATCTTATAAAAACACTAAACGGATAAAAACTAATTTAATACATAAAGATTCGATGGAAAGGAAAAATATCTTATGAATATTATTTTTAATGCCATTTATCCGGACGCACATCTCAGAACTTTCGTACAGAGACATGAATACAACCAGTAATTGCCCATCCACTCCGTGCTCTTGCAACATTTGCCAACTTCTACCGAGGAACTCTGTCATATGCTTTTTTCGAGGTCCACAAAGCAAGCGTAAACATCTTTTGCCTACACCCAGAATTTTCTCAAAGATTTGCCTTAGAGCAAGGATGTGATCCGTCGTGCTTCGGCCAGATGGGAAACCACACTGCTCCTCCGAATGTTTGGAGTCGACTATTTCCCGACTTTTCTTCTCCGACATTTAGCGTACACTTCCCCAGGAATGCTGAGCAAAGAGATGCCTCGATAGTTGTTGCAATCTCTCCGGTCTCCCTTTTTGAAGATAGGGACAACAATTCCTGTCTGACAGTGCTTAGCGGCCTGGCCAGATATCTAAGCAACCTGACACACCCGAATCAGCCACAGGATGCCATTCTGATTTAAGGACTTTAACATCTCGGACCGGATTTCATCATCACCTACAGCTTTTCCAGTCTTCTTCTTCTTCTTCGGTGATACTACTGTGACTATTCTCCGCTCCAAGGTGCACCTCATGTGCCTCAGTTGTTAATATCACCAGATTAAGAAAGAGTTGCATTCCAACTATGCAATGCACTTTCCCCCGTTTTCAGAAGCCTCCCATCTGAACTCTTAATATTTGTGATGAAAGAGACTTCTTTCCACGGAGGAGGCGGTGCACGATCTGCCAGAATACTTTGTTCGCCGAACCATAATCTCCCTCCAATTTCTTCCCGAGCTTATCCCAGACCTTGGCTTTAGCTATTGATACTGTCTCAGGTGCTGCTTTTCGCGCCTCAGTGTACCGCATTCGACTCGAAGTTGACTTATTTGCAAGCCATAGCAAACAGACTTCCTTATTTGCCTTGACAGCTTTTTGGACTTCACCATTCCACCATGCAGTCCTTTTCTCACCGTCCTGCGCCACCACACAGCCGCTTACGACCACAGCATAATGCAGCCGAAGTTATCACAGCAGTTTTAAACAACGGCCATTCCTCTTCAACAGTACCACGATCACCTGGTAGTTTTTTGAAGATATGTTATCTGCAAAGGTCCTCACAGCTCTATCTTCCAATGCCTCCCATTTGATGCGCCAAGTCTGTCTGGACCTAGTATTTCGCTTGGTTGGCATAGATTCAGGGAACCACAAATTGCAGACAACAAGGTTGATAGTTCTGCCCTTCTCCAGTGTATCCAACACTGATCGGATGCTTATAAAGTTATTTTTCAGTAACTCTTTTTCCACATTTTTGGCGCCCCTCCTTTAACAAAGGGGGTTTCTGGGCAACCAGGAAACCCCTCTAAATACGCCACTGGTACTAGGCGTTCCGAAACTTGCATGCGAAATAAAGGCCATATCAGTAATAACTTTTTTAACTGAGTCAACCTTATCAATAATAGACGAACATTGTTGTAACTAAGTGTTCCTTATCTCAACAATATCACAATTATTACTAAAGAAACACTCACTTGAGGAAACCAGTAGTGATATGATCATAAGTCCTCCCTGAATACATTTTAACGAGATTCGACCTGAAATTCAAAGAATACTGAATTCGCATTCTAAAGTTTAAGTAGTTCATCCGTAGATGATCTCCATTTTCCAGCAAAATAACTATAATAACTACCTTGTGAACCTCTTCTACAACTAACAAATGAACCCCACGAAGGTGCAATACGCACTCTTTATTTGCGCGCAAGCATACATTGGAAGCGATGGTGTTGCGCGGCGGGGTAGCGCTTCGTTCAAATCTGAAGTGAAAAGTTGAAAAATCATGGCGGTAAGGGGGGGGGGGGGGGGAGCAGTTAACGGGGGTCGCGGTTAGAGCAGTGTTATTAAGCACAAAACCTTAATTTTGCTATATAATTATTCGTTTTTATAATGTTAATCTATTGTTAATCTAGATTATTTTCATTTTTTATAATGTTTATATCTAAAAATGTGATACGGTTGTTGGTTATGTTGTTGTGTGTAAATTTTAAAGGATATCGTTCTTCTAATAGGTGTATTAATATTTCTATTGGTTTGTTTGTTATGACTATTTACACACAACAACATGACCAACAACCGTATCATATTTTTAGATATAAACATTATAAAAAATGAAAATAATCTAGATTTTGAGATATATGAAAAACCAACAAAAGGTAACAACATACCAAATTACTTATCACAACAACCCACACACCAAAAAATAAACACTATTAAACAATATTTACAAAGAATAAAAAATCTTACATCCCCGAAATATATTCCTACAAATTTAAAAAAACTTAAACTGAACCTAATAAAAAACAAATATCCAATAACTTTAATAGACAAAATTTTAATAGATGCGTTTACAAACAATACAACAAAAACTAAACCAATTCTACAAGAACAACAAAAAAGATATTCAATGCAATACAATAATAAAATTTTCCACAACCAGAAAAAAATATTAGAACAAATACCAAACATAAAAATCATACCAAAAATAACAAATAACATTACAAAAACATTAATAACCACCACCAACCTAAAAACAACAATCAATCAAAATAATAGCACAAATATCAATTTCAAAGAAATATGTCAAAATAATAAAGAAAAATGGAACACTAGAAATATAATTTATCAAATACAGTGTACCATGTAAAAATTGTGAACATACTACACAGGTCAAACTAAACGACAATTAGAAATAAGATTAAAAGAACATGAAAGAGCACTTCGCCACAAAGAAAAAAACAACTATTTAGTAAATCATTGTATCAATAAAAACCACACACCAGATTGGAATAACACAAAAATCATTGGAAAAGAAGAAAATTATAAAAAAAAACATTAATTAAAGAAACAATAAATATCATTACAAATAACAAAAATTTAGCCAAGCCATCAATAGAGATAAACAATAAATGAACACTACTTTTAAACAACAATCACCCTAGTATACAATAGCCAACAATCATAACCAACAATTACAACCAACTTAGCTTCATCACCTTTATATCAATTGTTAAATTCTTATTTCAACCGTTTTCACCATTCAAAAATGTATAATCCAACTGATGATGAGAAATATTCTCGAAAACGTTTTTTTATATAAATTTTATCCCAAATATTTGGATCACCCTCTTCAAAATTTCATCTGTATTTAAAAACCAACACTTCCTTCAAGATTATCGTTTTCCACAATCAACATTATCTTCACAAGACTTCATCTACATCCTTAATAGGCTGGGTTTATTTCTGCTATCAACAACAACATCTTCAATAGACTACATCCTTTGAGTTTTCTTCCATCTCACAACTTTCTTCATCGTTTTTCAAGATTGGTGACTTTATTTTGTGCCCTGTGCGTGGGAGGGGGGGGGTGCCAAACTGAACCTTCAAATAATAATATCCCTCACACGCGACAGGAGCGGGTTCTTGGACTTGCGCGGGTGGTGTTACGCAATCAAGGAGTAGGTGCGAGTAGTAATTTTAAATACCATTTTAATAGACTTAATAAAGGTTGATACAATTCATTAATCAACAATAATTCTGGGGCCCCAATTAACATAAATAATAAACCTATTAAAACAAATAATCATTAATTTTCAACATGTCAACAAGAATTGCTGTATAAACTATTTTAAATGATCCTCCATTAGATCCCAGTGATTGCGTACACTGACACATGTGCTGTTAATGAGCCAGCATTCCTAGGTCCTCAGCTGGGAGACTATACTGCATCAGCTGTTGACTCATTTCCAACGAACGAACAGGATCAGGGACCAACCAAAGAAAGCGTCGCGCTCTCCTTTGACGTGTTTACAATCCCGAGCTAATCAGCACTATGCTCTGCACGACTGGAAACCAGGGGAGAGAGCAGTAACCCCTTTACTAGGGGGTGGCCGTGGCCTGGTTGTCTCGTCGGTTGGCTTGCCAATCGATGGAGTTCAGCAACTTCAGGCGCGGCCAGCTGCTGGTTGGGTGACGGCCAGGGCTTGAGGGCCACTGCTGGCGGGACAGCTATTTGGGGCGCGGCTGTTGGGGGACTTTAGTCTGACCCATTTGCCGATTGACCATAGCTGGTTTTCCAGCAGTTGGTGACAGCCTCTGGTTCGTTTATCCCCATCATAAAACCCCCCGTGCTTCGGAGGGCACGTTTAAGCCGTCGGTCCCGGCTGCTACTGTCATCTCGTAGCAGTCGTTATTTACTGGGATGGCGCAAAACTCCCTCGTAGGAGTAGGTGCCGCATCCCTAGGCCCTAGTTTCGCCATTTATTCCCGGCTTTGTCAAGGTACACAACAAGAGGCTCGCAGGCCTTATATACAGAAAAATGGTACAGATGGACCAATGAGCGTAAAAATATGATACATAGGAAATGGCCAATAAGAGAAACAAGCGAGATAAGCATAAAAATTAAAATATAAAACTATAGGAAATGACAAAAGTGATGCGACAAAAAACGCGGACCGTAAAGAGAACATATCTCTAATGGCGAAATAATTGAATAATGGCGAAACTAGTTGGTAATTCTATTGTCCATCTCTTATACTGTAAGGCCACTACACACATTGTAAATAAGCACAGTATTATGATCCCTTCTGTATCCGACTAATAACTATATCTCAACAACGCCGAAATAAGAGCAGTCAGGATAAACAAGCCACTGCTCTATTCTCCTTACGTTCTAGCTTGGTCATTAATTGGTAGAAATCGTAATGATCGCTATTAATGGGACAATTATAACTAAAGAACGACCTCACCACTCTGCAATCGTTGATTTCTTATCTTGGTCGATGCATGAATCCAATCAAAGCAACGTTGCTGCAGCGTTCCACTTCCAACAACAAAGAAATACCACCGTCATAATTCGTGGATCCTTCCAAATTTCAGGACTGGCGCTTTTCCTTTATTTACACATATTGTAAATGTTCATTTTTGTACCTGTTCTTCCTGAACTGAAGATATACTTAAAAAAAAATAAAGCAAAAAAAATCGCCTCTAACAACGCTACTAACGAACAAGAAGGGGGGGGGGGGTAGCAAGAACTCGAAGCCCTGCCTTCTCTGCAGTACACACAACAACAGAACGCTCACGCTAAACAATGACGTTTAACCTTCGACTCTGTTGCAGTCACTCTTACCCAGAAAAGCTGCGACAACAATGTTTACAACGGATTAAGCCAACAATTGCTGCAGCTTCCCTGGGATAATCTTAAAGTTTAATATCGTCAGCAATCAAGACAAGTTAAGAGGAAAAAGGTTTTATCAAACCAAGGGGTCTAGGCTGAGCTCATCGACAAGCAGTCGACTGTCGACAAGTGTCGATGGTCACGTGGTTAATGACACATTTGTTGATTCGAGCTAGCATGAACACGACTTGTCTACAGAGTCTACAGTGTACACTTGTCTACTTGTCTACAGAGTCTACAGTGTACAGACCCTACACCGTCGATTTTCTAGTGTAGACTTTGACCATCGACAACACTCGACAACTGCCTTATTCTTGTCTACAATTCAAGAGCAGTCGACTATGCACTTGGCGATCGTTATTTCAGAATTTAGCAACATATTTCTTATTAAAATATTTTTTCCTTCGTTACCGGCCTGCAGGCTAAATACACATAGCTCAACAATACACATTTTCTAAAAATATTAACAAAAACTTGTTTAAAAATATTTACATACATGAAGTACTCTCTTGTGCTACGAAACTTGAACTGTAAAAATAATAATATAGTGTGTCTACAGGTATGGTGTTTATGTATGTATTTATGTGTATACATGGATAAATGTGCAAAATTATGTCTAAATGTGTGTAAACTTGTGTATATCAGTGTATATCATCTAGCCATACGTGTGGAAATTTGTGTATAAATGTGTAATACGCCACTTATCGACGATTAGATTTTGTCGAGATCGACAGCTTGTCGATGAGTTCAGCCTAGACCCCCAAGCTTTTATAATGTTTTATTTAGTGGTAACAATACAGCTTAATTTTGCAACAATAAACAATAGATACATTTACTCTCGCCATAACGAAATGTCCAATTGTTACAACAATCAATTCGTAGTAATGAGTTAGTACCATTAGAACACGAACCAATGAACCGATTTGAAAATTTTTTTTCTTTATCATAAATTGTCATCGATTCTGCATAAGTGTGTCAAATTGCAGCTCCCTAGCTTGTCGGAAAGTTGGTTTAATATTGATTACAAGATTTGACCTAAACAAACTAACACAGCAAAGTTAATAAAAGCTTTTAATAAATAAAAGAAAATAATCTACGATAAAACAATTTCTTTACAACAAGGAACACATTTTTAACGATTTCACCCCATAACTCTTACCAATTAAAACGCATAGAACAAATCATTTACCCGACTCTAACTAACACCAAGGACTACAAATACAGTTTCTTTACCACCAAACCACACCAAACGACCTACAAAACAAAATAATAATAATCACCTACGCACGACAGACCAAAACGAAATACAAAACCAAAACAAACACTGACACCAGTCACAATTTATTATTTATTTTTTTGTTTTTATTAATTTTACGATTTAAATTTAAAATACGGTGACCACATTTAAATTTAAAATAGCCATATTTGTTTTTAATTATTTTTAATGCAGCCCTTGTGAAAGGACCTTCCAAAAAAAACCAACTTGGAATATTATATTTTATCAGAACAGACTTATAATGATTTTGGAACAAAATTTAAACTGATACGTATTCCTCTGCATTTAGACGTTTTTGTTTATTGTTAACAAAACACTTAACAGAAAGACCCCAAAGCACTTTAAATAAAATGTACTGTTGTATTTTAATAAAATGCCAACTTGTTTTTTGTATAAAATTCTTAAATAAACATTTTTGTATTTTTTTCAAAAACCAGCTTTTGGCGCTTAGATCCCTTTTCGAGGGGACGCTTCAATTGTCTCTACCGTAGGTGATGTAACAATGTATGATTTTTCCGTGAGCAGGCTTTCTCTCTAGGCGGTATTGTTTTGTCTGCCTGAAAGCAACAATGGAAATGAGCTAAATGAATAGGTCGTTAGCATCCAGTAAGTCGTGCCCTAATTATCGTGGTTACAATTTTCCCGCCAGATGGAGATAGTGGAGCTATTAGCGATAGGCAGTTTACTTTCGACCGAATCTTCTCCGATTATCAAAAATAACTTTTCTGCTTTCCATAACCGATGTTCTTGAACAAATAGAGTTCCTTCTACACTAATTAATCATGGGATGTTGGCCCAATTAATTCGTATAACTATAAAATATTCAGGGAAGCGGCGTTTTCCCGCCATTACAGCTTTTCATGAGAGAGATGAGGAATGCCACAATAAGCATGCGCGCCAATGTCGTGCTAGAGAGCTAACACGAACCACAGCCTACATGATTAGAGAAGGCTATACTTGAACACGGACGAAAAAACCCCGTGCTAGGCGTTTGCAACACGGGACACGGTTCATGCAGGAAGTGACATCAGACTTTTAGCAACACGACACGCTTAACACGACTAACACGGAGTTTTTGAATGTAGCTACTGTAAATTATGAATAGATGGAATATTGTTAAATGAAATCTTTTGAGCTTTTAATGGAATTTTCACAAATTACAGAATTTTTAAGCAAGTCTAATTTTTGATAGTAATTTGAATAAAATTAGCTATTTTTGTAATAATTTTTGATATATTTTTGATATTTTACAATGTTTTCGTAGGGGAATATTTCTAAAAAAATCTTTTATATTTACAGTTTGTTTATGGAGGGAAATTATTGTCTGTTATTTTTATTTTCGATTCATTTATGTGTTGAGGTAATAAAGGTATTTTAAATGATTTATGGAATTAAAATAATTCCCCTACAACTAATCATTCCAAGTGACAACCATTTTATTCATGTAATATTCATCCATTCTTTCGTAAAAATGTTGCATCGGTATCGCATCTATTGGCGAGCTTTCATCCGCTTTCTGATGAGAAATTCCTGATCTGCGAGCCGGGTGCCTGCCCTTTCATTGGACCTCCACGTCGACCATCTTCTTGTCTTTTGGACACTTAGAGATAGCCTTGTTGCCCCGTGTCCGCGGTGGCCCAGATGGTAGATGCGATAAGCAGTGATAGATGCCATAAGCAGTGGTTCGAAAATCGGTCGCGGAATTTTTCGTTTTTTCATGTAATATCAGTAGATAAAAGGTTTAATGTGAAACACTTCTATGTTACATCGTCATTTGGAATAGGTTATACAAGTAACAGCTTCCATAATTTCACCCTTCATGAACAAATGTCAAAAGAAATGAACTGAATTAGACGAGAAGCTAGATCTGTCCAAAAAAAAAAGTCATTCGGAGAAAATCACCTCCTTTTTATCAATGTCACCAAAATTAACATACAAGATATGTGTATAGATAAACATATCGTACTAACCCTTATATTGCTGCTAGCGAGATAATAGAATAATTAGACAATCGACGCGTCAGCTATGCTTTATTTAATTACTTAGTTGACGCGTTTTGATTACAAAATCTTCAACAGAGCCATTAGTTACAAATGAAACATAGCCAATATACTAGGAACCCCGACTGATACGGTGTTGCTCCCCCGAATGCCTGCAGAACTGCCTGGATTCTTCTGGACATTGATTCCAGAAGGTACTTGAAACGTCGATGCCGCCTTATGTCACCTCAAAATGCACAGTATTAATCGCTTGTGGCGGTTGTAGTTGCTTATTCCACTTCGTCCCAAAGATGTTCGATTTTGTTCAAATCGGGTGATTAGCCACTCGATCGCTGCAAAGCTTTCTGTGTTCTTCTAACCAGTCACTGACAATTATGACAGTGTTCTGCTCACCCTGCGAAAACACAATGACTACGCAGGAAGGCATCTGGTCATCGACTATGTTAAGTATTTGTACCAGTTAGGGGTTGATCAACTCTGATTAAGGAACTCAGGCAACGTCACAAAAACATTCCCCAAACCATCAAATTTGATAACAGACAGGAAAGGTGGTGCCAACAGATTCTGATGTGGCTGACACCAGGTCTTTCCATGTCCCTCCGTCCGGGGCAATTGGAAACGGGACTCATCAGACCAGACAACCCGTCTCCAAATTGTCCACAGTATTTTTTTCTTCTGCCTATAGGAGAGAAATTCGTCCAGGGCGTCTGCTATTGTAACTCGGCTTTGCAAAGGTTGTGCGTTCCGCAATGCCCTCAGCAGATCCAATGTTACTTTGTTCTGTTAACTGGTGAATGGTGAGGCTAGACATCCTTTCAACTCCCGGGTATTTACGGCCGGAATGCTGGTTTTTACTTCATCACGCTATTAGGCAAACACTCTTGAAACAGTGGTCCGTGAAAAGCCTAAAAGGGTGACTGTTCCCTTAAGGCTGGCACCTGCTCTTTTGGCGCCCATATGCCACGTTTAAAGTTTTATTAGATCTTTTACCTTGCCCATAATTCGGTTGGAATTGAGGTAAAGATACAGAATGATCTGAACATGCAAACGATCTAACTTCTAGCTACGCCGCTGTGTGAAATATAATGACGGTGACAAAGAGATGTTGGAAATAAATGGCGAGAAATCGAGCATCGCTTAGACGTTCGCCGGTCTAGCGCGTGTTGAAATGGGCGAATAAAATAAAAAAATGTATTTGAGGTAAACTTTACAAAAATCAACATGTAGTAACGGTTTGATATACGAGGGGCAATTGATAAATAAGGTCTCCATGGCTGTAATTTTTTGATTTGTTAACCGATTTTCAAAATTCTTTTTGTATCTTATACTCACATTTGTCCTCTATGTAATGCACTATTCACTTTTCGACATAGTCCCCATCCATCCCTTTCCACGCATTGCGCCAACGCGTAACTAGTTGGGTGAACCCGTCGGAGAGGAACTCCGGAGTTGTTATCGACACCAGGATTGAATGGCAGCGTTTACCTCGCCGTCAGAACCAACTCATGTCCCTTAAGGGGCTCTTTCTTCTTTGGGAAGTGGTGAAAGTCGCAATGTGCAAAGTCTTTCATTTTTGAACTGCAATTTTTCATCTTTGAACTGTAGGCGCTGCAACGTCTCTGGTGTGTGGTGACTCGTTGCGGGCGGACGTTATCGTACTCCAGAAGCTGCCATTCAATCCTGGTGTCGACAATAACTCCGGAATTCCTCTCCGACGGGTTCACCCAACTAGTCACGCGTTGGGACTATGTCGAAAAGTGAATAGTGCATTACATAGATGACAAATGTGAGTATAAGATACAAAAAGAATTTTGAAAACCGGTTAACAAATAAAAAAGTTACAGCCATGGAGACCTTATTTATCAATCGCCCCTCGTAATACAAAGACTTCACTCGTATGATCACGCTGTATATCTTTCTCGTTGTCTGTCCTCCCCCCTTTTTTTTCCTAGTAATTTTTTCATATTTTTAGGTGGAATCTCTGGCTTCCCTAAAGATGGACTCTTAGGTCTGAATGAAGAAGCGTATAAGTCGACGGATGATCCGCAGGATCTTTTGCACTGCGCTGTCATAGCTGCTCAAGTGCAGCAGTGTTGGATAACGGCATCTGGTTTAGCCGACACGTGCACAGACAGGTACACTATTACATTCTAAATGCATAATAAATGCTAATAAAATATTAATTTCCAATTCTGTTTCCTCTCTCCTTGATTCCAGTTTGTGAAATCAAACTCAGTTCATTACAGAGTCCTGCATTTTCACTTTCTTAACGAAGCTTTCTCTCTCTCTTTATTAATACCCAGTGCAGTGAGATATCAATAATTAATTAGAGCACCCAGCTTTGTTTTTTTTTTTAATTATATTGTTTGATTTAGCGATTTAAGTTTGATGAAAACTTTTTTACCTTTGAGATAACTTTATCTAACATTATCATCGCACTTGATTCAATTCTCTTTCAGCTTGATGTTCTCAGAAAATTAAAATGACCCAAAATTTAATGAAGCATTTGGTAGAGTTCTTTTGAAATTAGTAGTGAAAACAAATTAATAAAACCCATCATATCTAGATAATTTGCTATTTCTTGGTATTCAAATAGCTGAGATTCAAAATTTTATCTCAAGAAGACAGGGACACCATTAAAAACAGCCTGTTCTCCGTAATAGCCCTCACCACCGACAATAAGCCACTACTGTAAAAGGCGTTTATTCGAACCATCTTCCTCTATAGCATGCCTGCGTGGGCAACTAAATGTTAATGCAGATGGAACGAGCTCCAGCCGTTCCAGAATGTTACCCTGAGGACCATTGCCCAGCTTGGAAAAAGGACCGTAAAAAATCAATACATCCACTCCGATTTGATCATGGCTCACATCGGAAAGTTTACCAAGATCTCCTGGTGAGTATGGCGCAGACGATGAAGGCCCATAACAACGACCTAGCAGCTGGAATACTGAAAAACTCAATGGAAATGAAATGGCATATGAAGTTATAGAAAGCTGAGGCATATTCTTGATGTAAACTTTGAAGACATTGGCAACGTTTCCTTCAGGGATTATTGGAAGATATGATACCCTCCCCCGCCTCCCCCCATCTTCTGATAATCGTCAATCTTATTTTTTCATATGGAAGATCTCTTGGGTTAGTCAACCTTCTTGCCTACCTCAGTGTATTTATTCTGGAACCGTGAGCCTTGTGAAAGCACTGCTTCCGTTCCACCTGAACAAATGTACACTTCACTGTTCGATTGTCGATTGTCGCTAATCAGACTGAAGATGGTTTTATAACTGAAGCGCGTATCTTATTCATTAAAACGTTTATTGTATCATAGAACCTTTAGCTCGTTAATTATCTTCGCAACATGGACCCTACATACAATTACTATGGGGCCGTCCATAAATTAAGTAACGCAAGATTGGCTCATTTTAACTCCCCCTCCTCCTTGTAACGCACTCGTAATGCACGTCCGGACTCCCTATCGATAATTACGTAACGTTGTGCTTCCCCCCCCCCCCCCAATGATTTTCAAAAACCATATAATTTTTCAAAGGTATTTTTTTTAGCAATTTTAGCAGAGTTGCAGAGACAGATTAAACTTTTGAAAAATTGTTGAAGAAACATCGTACAGTGTATTTCATATATAATTCAGGCTCAGGGTGCGTCTGTAAATGTTCTAAAACCTTTTAAACCACTTATCCGATTGAGCTAATATTTGCAACATATATTCCTCAGATCCAGAGTAAGGTTTACATGTCCCTAAAGTAGGGGGAGAAGGGGTAAAAATCATATATCTTGGTTTATGTTTGTTTGTTTACTCAAGAGATGGCGCCAGAGTTTATCTTTTCCTTGAAGCCGAAACTGGACTAACTGCGCAGAAGCAGGACAGCAAAAAAACTTCCGGATGTGTACTATTGTTTGTACATTTCAAGGTAGGAAACGCAAATTTTTTGCTGTCCTGCTTCTGCGCAGTTACTCCAGTTTCGGTTTCATTGGAAAGGTCTATATAAAAATTTAGGGTGCGTCTGTAAATGTTCTCAAAACTTTTGAACCACTTATCCTTTTGAGCTCATACCTGCACCAGATGTTCGTTAGGTTCAGGGTAAGGTTTACATGTGCCGAGTGTCAGGTTGGCCCAAAGGGGAAAGCGTAAAAATAATGATACGCGCGGACCAACAATGGGTGAGGTCAAAAATGCTAATACTGACTTGAGTTAGTGAAGAAAGCCATTGTTGCTATGATAGTCAACAATACGTTAACAATCGAGCAATAATCAATGCTTCACCAATCCAACTCGGTATTTGCATTTTTGACCTCGCCCAATGTATGTCATGTCCTACAATGCAGAGTAAAGTTTCTGCAACAAAAGGCCATAAAAAATTACTTTGGCTATGGTCATGGGTGAAGAAATACAGGATGGGAAACTCCAATGTTTAAAGCGTGATGTTTTTTTTCACTGGCGCTCTCTGGCCATTTGCGTGGGCATTACTCTCTGTCCAGCAGACAACTTTACTTTTCCTAATTGGCCTCGATGGCTCAGTGGTTGCGTGATCTCCTCTGATCAACACCTCCTAGACAGAAGGCCTGATAACGGAAACGTCATGCATTGTTACATCATCATTGGTCGATCAAATTTAGAGCTTATTATTGGTAGAAATAGGATTAACAATGGTCGACTAATGATGATGTAACAGTGTATGACGTTTCCGTTATCAGGCCTTCTGTCTAGGTGGTGTTGCTCTGATGCCCGTAGATGTGGCTTCGATCCCGACCGAGGACGACGAGGATTTTTGCAGGGGGAAATTACTATTATATAAAAGATAGAGCGAAAAATGTATACACTCACTCATTCATTCATTCATTCATTCATTCATTCATTACGAAATCTCCAGAACTATGAAGCCTACAAACTTGAAATTCGGCAGGTATATTTCTCTTGGCTTCTAGGTGAGGGTGTTAGAGGGATAAAATCTAAGCAACATTTGCCTCTTTCATTTTTTTCTCTGGGGCATTGTTTTTGAGATAAAAAAGTTGAAATCCTACCTGCAGGAAACAGTTGTTTGGAATCTGTGGAAACAATTAAAGATATTGGCATACGAGACACCAGTGGGATCCGATGAAGAGCTGGTAGCCGGAATCGCCATAGCTGCGGACCAGATTCGCGAAGAACCAGGAACTTTTGAACTTTTTACGTCAGTCCATGCGGCGACGTTGTGAAGCATGCATTCATGCCAGAGGGAGTGAATTAGAACACTTATTATTGATGAAAATAGGAAAGAAAATTCCACAGCCTGGGTTCGAACCAGGAACCTTCTGCTCACCGTGCAGACGCGCCAACCAATTGCGCCACTGTGGACATGGAAGCATTAACGCAGTACCCAGTTCGTAGATTTTTATTTATTTTTAAAAAATTTTGTATTACGAAAAATTCTAATAAAAAGCAATTCATTAGAAGCGTCATATACTATTTTATGTTTGTGTAAAATTTTAACACTCTTTCTTTAGTAACAAAAAAGTTACTAAAAGTAACGAGTTTTGGGCCGAACTTTCCTACTGCGTATAATCGTTCTGCGTATTGGAGCTTTTAAAGTTTTGAACCCAATTTTATCAATGAAGACAAAGAGATAGAGAGTGGTTCTTGAAGACATTCCTGTTCTACTTTTTGAAGGTCTTTAAGAATCCGAAATCAAATTTCAGAAATTCAAAATTTTTAGTGCACAAGCAAAGTCTTGGGGGCAGCAGTCATATGGCGGCAGAGTCTGTGAGTATTTATTGAAAAATATTGTATTTTTGAAATTCTAACTTCGGATTCTTAAGCACATGAAAAATTAGAATTGGAATGTTTATAAGACACACTCTCTATCTCTTTGACTTCGTCGATAAAATTGGGTTCAAAACTTTAAAAGTTCTACACTTTCAGGGCTTCTATCTCCTAAACGGTTGGATCAATTGAAAAAACACCAAGAATAAAACATTTCTTGAAAACTGTGTACAATCTGAATATAAGATTAAAAATAGGGGTAACTATTTAAGATTTCAATGTGCCCCCCCCCCCCCAACGGGGGGTTTTGCCCCACGAAATAAGTCACTATTGATTATGGACATTTTTTCGTACAATGCTTAATTTCCGAGATATCTGCCATGTTACCAGACTTTTTGACACCCTGTATATCAAACAACTTGGAATGACGTGTCATGAATGAATATAAATTAAAATTATTAAGTCTAAATTGGTCCAAAAACACCTGGGATTTAGTGGAACCATTGTGGTTCACTAAAACTTTCTATGCTTATATGTGGCATGTAATATATCAAAACACTTCGAATGATGCGTCATGAATTTATATATCGTAATGATAATCCAAATTGGTTCAATGCTACGTGGTTTAATGGTATCATTATGGTTCATTGGAAGTTTCAATGCTAAGATATGACATGTTATATATCAAACAACTTGGAATGACGTTTCATAAATGAATACAACGTACAATTAATGATAATTGAAATTGTTTTAAAGGCACCTAGTTCAGTCGAATCATTATGGTTCATTGGGACATTCAATGCTGAGATATGGCAAGTTATATATGAAACAACTTGGAATGGTGTGTAATGAATGACTACAACGGAAAATTAATGTTAGTCGAATTGGTTCGAAGGCGCCTGCTTTAATGGTACCATTATGGTTCACTGGAACTTTAAATGCTAAGATATGGCATGTTTTATATCAAACAACTTGGAATGATCTGTCATGAATGAATATAAACTCAGATTATTGATAGTCGATATAGGATCAAAGGTGCCTGGTTTAGTGGAAACATTATGGTTTAATGGAACTCTCAATTCTAAGATATGGCATGTAATATATCAAAAATCTTGGATTGATGTGTAATGATGAATACAACGTATAATTAAAGATAATCGAATTTGGTTCGAAGGCACCTGGTTTAGTAGAACCATTTTGGTTCATTGGAACTTTCAAAGCTAAGATATGGCATGCAATATATCAAACAACTTGGAATGATGTGTAACAATGAATACAACATAAAATTAATGATAGTTCAAATTTGTTCAATGGTACGTGGTTTAATGGTATCGTTATGGTCCATTAGAAACTTTCAATGTTAACATAGGGCAGTTGAAATGTATGGTTTCGCGAATGGTTTAGTTTAGCCTTTCGGTACTTGATTACGTCATTTCTTAATGGTTTATTAATTGTAAACGTTTTTCATGTGCTCATGTTGGCTGTGTATTAACTTTCAGATGAATCAAAATTTCTTCGAATTTGAACTCGAGCAATGAAAAAAGCTGTCAATTTAAATAGAAAAATTTCATGTTGAAAATTCAAAAAGATTTTTTTTAAAAAGATCAATAAATAATAAATATTAATTAAAAATACAAATTAGATAAAAAATAAGGTATAATAAACAAAAATAATTAATCTAAATCAAAATCAAAATAAAAATAATTTTTTATTTTTTTTTTTATTTTTTATTTTTATTTAGATTAATTATTTTTGTTTATTATACCTTATTTTTTTTATCTAATTTGTATTTTTAATTAATATTTATTATTTATGGTATTCCACGGTTCTTGTGTCTCGTCCTTCTCTTAATATATATCCGTTCCTTTTTAAAAAGATCCCAATTGCATAGCGTCTCCAAATACGGCCCTTTAGCAGAACCTAAAACATGTATTTTTTCTATATAAATTCTGAGCTTTTTACATGTGTTCTGAATATTCACACACAGAAATTGCAACATTTCATAAAAAACAGCCCGAGCAACGCCGGGTAAACAGCTAGTCACTTATAAGATTGTTGTAATAATATGTGGCGAGATAGAGAAAATAACTTTACATATGAGCATGTGAGTTTTCATCCTCTCATGAAGTTAAAAGATAATTTTTCTGATGACGTATGGGAAAATATGCGCCTTATCGTTAAATGCTTCTTTTCTCGCCCCATTTTGCTTTCGTTCTTCTTATGCTCGGGCTCCTTCTCGACCCTTTTCTATATCTTGGCATCCTATAGAACAAGCAGCAGTTCCTCTTGCTCTGTCTAGTCGCCCGGCGATTTTTATTGCGACGTTCAGCAGAGATCGTCATTTATTGATAGTCTCTGGCGTTCAGTCTTGGGCTGATGCCAGGAAACAGGCGATGGTTTTTGATTGCTGTTCTATGTCGCCCTCTCTCGTGCACATGACATAACTCAAGACTGGTTCATCATAAATAAGCAAAAACATTTGAACATTTGAAATCGTATAGTTAGGAATATAAAGTAAACATGTTTTTCAAAGCTTCTCTAAATATAATGAAAGTTGAATTTCTGTATGGTTTCATTCAGAAAACTTTACCTTGAGTCATTAAAAATGAATTGTTTTGTTGTACAAGCATATGAGAGCGGATACATGAAATTACTGTAAGAAATGAAAAATTCTTCCACAATGAAATACGAGAGGCGTTCAGAAAATTCGTTTCATTTAGACAGAAATGATTTCTGTAAAGCACACATTTGTTTTCTTACTACTGAAATGTTTGTTCATTTCCTTGGTTTCATGGTCGAAATGGCACACCCAGCATTCGTCCATAGCAATTAGGCGGCTGAAAAGACATCTTCGTTTCGTTCCTGTTTTTGAATGGATGTCAACAAATGACGAAACCATCAGGAAACTTTCACACGCAGAGGAAATTAGATTAGTGTACACAGCTCTTCTGTTCAAAGTACGAACTTTCTGAACGCACTTCGTAAATACAGAGTTATTCAAAAAGATGGAACAGATTTCAAAGAAACTGTAAAAGACAAATTCGCATCCCGTACATCACTGGATAAAAGAAGGCTCAAGGTTTTAAAAACCCGCCTAGAAATTCCATTCAATGCCACACCGCTGCGCCGTTTTATTGTTTCTGGTGACGCCACAGGAGAAGTCGTTTTGGGAAGTGTGAATCCATCGTTCAAGTGCTATGTGAATTCCCCGCCATCGGTTTAACGAACAGCCCCCGCGTCCAGGCCATATCCAAATCTTGCTTGCTAAAAACTTGAAGTTTTCGGCGTCTATGTGCGGCATTCCGACAGATAGCGCGATTGTAATAGTGACTTGTTAAATGAGCCCGTGAACGACTCCAGTACAAACAACGAGTTGTGATCGAATTCTTGACTGCGGAGAAAGAAACTGTGGTGAACTTTCACAAAAACTTGTATCCTGTATATGGAAATTGTACAGTCGCCATTAGTCGCTGGGCTCAGAGTTAAAACTTCAAGAAATGGATAGGTGGGGATTGAGCAATTAGTCGTGAGGATTGCTGTATCACGAGTCTAGAAGCTTTCAGTCGCGACAATGCACGCCCTCACACAAATTCGAAAACCTGGAAAGATTCCCATTTCCCCTAGAGTCCGGATCTGGGTCCCTCTGATTACTATCGTTTTGATCCACAAAGTTCAGAATGACGAGGTGTGATTCATTGTCACGAATAAATAATGTCTTTTATCGTGAACAGAGGAATGGGAAGAGAAAGAAGAATCTTTAGTAATTTTTATACAATATGCATGATAATCAATAAATAAGGTGCGACCAGAGATTATAAAGCCATATGCATCATTGTAAAAGAAAATAATGGTGACGCAATATAGCATAAGAAATTGACTCACAACGTCGTAATTACAGTAAATACACATTAAGTGGTTAAAACTTTAAGAGAAAAAAATTTAAAAAGAAAAGTCAAAATATGCCCAGCTAAAAATGATACAGCCATAAGCAAAAATTGTTCTCTGAAGTAAAGAAATGTCAATTTAAACTTACGGCTGGCATTAACTAATGCAAATTAGTAATACTAGAACTGTTGGCATGTTGTGAATATATCCCTTTTGGAAGAACAACAGTCGCCAAAGTTATTCATGAAGCAGAAAGATTTCTGTAAAATTGTGACATTTCATGTCAGTATAGTTTGTACGCCTGGCAGGAGACAATGGCTTGGCTGTGTGTTGTGGTTTGCTTGTTGCGTGGGGAATGAGAATGTCGTGTTGTTTTATGTCAGTGGAGGTGTTTATGGATGAAGCAGCTTATGTTTATTTTATTGGGTATTATGTGTAGGGCTCTTTTCTTCTATTTAAGCATGCGTTTCAGTGCAGTGAGCAACTAACCCCAATAATTTTGAGAAAAGAGAAATTGCTCTCTATATTTATTTAATGAATTATTCTGCTGTCTTATTTTTTTAACGTTTTTAAAATGTGAGTAACAGAATTCTGTTGTGTATAATGATATTGTTGTATTTCATTGTGAGAAATTAGTGTTATTATTGCAAGGCCGTTGTTGCTTTATAAGAAAACGACAGCGTCAGTGCATTGTTGTTTTTGCGATTGTTATGGGAAGTTTTGTTGTTTTAATTTGTGATTTTGTTGTTAAAGAAAAAGAGAGATTGCCTGCAGAAAGGGAGATGGAATGTCGGTCGTCATGAAAAGACATATGTGGTGAAGGATAGGTTTTGGAGACTGGTTCTAAGTCTGTTGGCCATGTGGAACTATAAACAATTTGAGTATTATTAGCTGCGTGGAAGTATGTCATGCCAAGTATATATTCTTTTTAACAGTAACCATTTTTAGTATTTTTTGTGATAGAATGATAGACGAGGCCTTGCCTGGCACAAAAGGAAGCCGTGTGTTGAGAATGGAATCAAGCCGTCGACACCGGCCCATGTAGAGGTTGGCAAGAGAGTTACCGTCCGTGGATGAGCGGTGGGTGTTTTATTTCTTCCCTGCCCGTTTCTCCATGCTTCAAGATCCCTCTCGTGTGTGTCCTCTTGACGTTCGACTATTGGTCTTCTGAGCCGGCCCTTCAGTAAGTGCTGTGTGTTCCATTATACACGTGAACGCCGTTGCTGACGTGTTGCAAGTCAGTAACGAAGTTACCAAGATTGGTTGTATCGAACATTGGTGATGTATGAACCTATGTGTATAGTCTACTATCAGTGATGTTTGAAGATAAGTTTTGTCACTTACACATGTATGTATCTCTAGAGCGGTGTATGACTTGCGGGGTATGTGGCTGGTTTTAGTGGGAGAAGATAGTTGCAATTGCGTCTGTAATCCGTGACCTTTGTCCAGGACGCAGGCTTGAGAACCCGTTGGGTTAGGCTGTGGGGACGGTCATCCACTTGTTACTTGTACAAGTATTCGTGCGAACGCTCTGTTCCTGAGCCGGGCTTATGGTGGTTCCCCAGACGAGAATGCCACCTCCACCAGCAAGAAGGGTACATCACTTCATGTGGTTTGTGCCGTACTCGTATCCTGCTATCGGTACGTACATACATGAATCTCGACTCATCAGTCCAGGCAACATTTTTCACATGTCTGGGTCCCAGTGGCGATGTTCCCGTGTCCATGCTATTCGTTGCGCCCTGTGAAGTGCAGTCAAAGGAGATATCCACATGGGACAATGGCTTCTGCACCCTATAGCGAGGAGATGGTTCTGGATGGTGTAGCTGCTTACACGTGTCTGTGCACTAGCCTGCAACAGATCACTCACTTTATTAAATTGCTGAGTGATCTGTTGCACTTGGCCTGTCTATCCGCCGTTACGATGCGAGCTAGCTGACGACGACCCCGGTTATCCATAATCCATACAACGGAGGATTTTAGAAGCCTTAATTGTTTGGAATCCTGGGAGATTTCCAAACATCCCCCGGACGGCCTTATGAATAAAGATAGAGGTCTTATAAATTTGTCCGATTGGACGGGTCTGCTTAATTGTATCAGAACATGTTCATAAATTTCATCTTTTGTTTTTGATTTCGCGTGTTCATCTGATTGGGCACCTACCTGTATAAATTCTCTGTACGAATTGGAAAATCTTTGCATACTGACTGATGATCATCTTGTGATCGAAATGTACATATATGCCAATAAATGTCAACTTTTTTGTGGTCAAATGGATCTTATATCTCCTGTTTCTTCACAATATAATTGGGCGTTTACCCATAGGCGCGACTTGTAGGTGTATATAACCATATGCTTTAGAACCATACTCAGAAGTAAATAAATTAAATAAAAACTTATAAAGTGACGAGTCTTAAAATTTATCTGACATACGAGTATACATTCAATTGCATTTAATATATTTTTTCATTCCAGTTCCCCAGCATTGAAATGCGCCCAAGCCGTTATGAAAGACCCCACTCCGTGTAAGAACGAGCTTATTAATCGATTTTTGACCGAATTTGTTCAAGGAATCGTTAACTCCGATAAGTTTTTGTGTGATGATAAACTGTACGAAGGTACTGAATTTTAATTTTTGATGTTGGTGGTGGTGCCGATTGTCTACGTGTTTGTGTGTCCGTGAGCGTGTTTATCTGATTTACCAGGAACAAGAATTTATCAAATATAAACAGAAATTTATCAGCTAAACTTTATTTATTGAATACTATGAAACGAGTTAAACATTATTTTTCTCCTGTCACTGCAATACAATTTTTCCAGTGGCCAGAAGTTTCTTAATTCTAGATGAATCCTTTGACTTTATGTTGATCCATTCTTGTGCAACGTCGAGGTTCTCGCTCGACGAGCATATGGTTCATTTTCCATATCCGGCCTTTTTTATAAGACTTGCATCAAACGTACACTCCAGATACTTACCTGAAATTTGATTTTTGGGTAAAAGTTGAAAATGAACCTGATGCTCGTCGGCCGAGAAACTCAACACTGTACAAGAATGGATCAACATGCAGTCAAAATACTTGTATTCATCTGGAAATAAGAAACTTCCTGGACGCTGGAACAAATGCATTGCAGTGGAAGGGGACTATGTACACGAAGGGCGTTTTATATAGATTTACACTTAATTTTTTTCTGACATGTACAGACAGGTGCACATCAGATGTTAGATCCACCTCTAACAGCCTGGACATGAAATATGCTGGATCTTGGTGGTGGCGTTTCAGAAGGTCTCTCACGTCCTGACGCATTTGCTTTTGGTTTTCCGTCAAAAGTTTCGGATCCAACATCTTCCCCATCTAAAGGTGGCCATGCATGATGCACTGCAGGGTGTTTCTTGACAGTCCCGTGGCCGCCTCCGAAACTGGTGACGAAACATAGCTTCCTTACCATGAGCCAGAGACCAAACAGCAGTAGATGCAATGGAAACAATAGGGCAGTCCTCTGTCGAAACCTCTGTGTGGTGGCCTTTTTACAAACGTTGAAGATCTGTCCAGGCCTGGGTAAAAGGCAAGGTGATCTAGAACAAGGTGGGGGTCAGTTTGCCGGAAGTGGTAAAAATTGCCTTACTGCGCAAGCGTATTTTGACGTCACTGGATGACATCGAAACCAATACCCGCTAAATCGAAATCTCCACAGAAACCAAAACATGGCGGCAATGAAAACAGTTGTGCGATAGCGATACTTAACGACTCGTCGATTTCCTTCACAATTCTCATCCTTTATACTACTTATTTTAATTAATAATGCCATTATAAGGAGGGAGTTATAATTATTGTAAAATATACTTACGTATTTCTTTTTAATGTGAACACAGGGTTAATGTTAACTATCCGCACATCGCGCGATGACTGATCATGCGACCAAGGTAAGTGAAATTTACTGTGACTAAATAGAAAAAGGGGTATATATATCAGTTCGTTAGAACGGGGGGTGTCTTTAAAATATAAATTCATTTACCTTGGTCGCATGATCAGTCATCGTGCGATGTGTGGATAGTTAACATTAAACGAACACAGAGACAAGGACGATAACGTGTTTCTCGTTATCATTAGGCCTAATTATCATTCCTCGTTAAGATTTCGAAATTGAATCGTCGGAACCGTTAGCAGTTAAGAGACAGAGATAATAATTTCGATATTATTTCATAATAACTTTATTTATGCAGGCATTAGGAAATATTAATTTATAAAATAATAAGTTTACAAATAAACGTTTCTTCAGAAATACAACGTAAGAGTTTTGTTTTTTACGTGAAAACGTTTTCTTTTGTGACGAGAATAATGGCTGCCGCACACTGCCAGAGGTAACGCCATAAATCATCCAGTGACATCACACTACGCATGCGCGTTAAGCACTTCTAACAGACTGGCCTTACCTTTTATTCTAGATTACCTTGGGTAAAAGGTACTCTAAAAGAATGGTTCCAGAGGGCCTAGAGAAGCTACCTCACCATGGGAAAAAGTGCATTCATTTAAAGGGAGATTATATTGAAGAGGTGGATCTAACAGCTGATGTGTAACCTGTCTGTACATCTGTAAGTCGTTTCATTGTTTTCAATAAATAAAGTTTAGCTCATAAATTCCGGTTTTTATTTGAACGTCTCTCGTATGTGACCATCTCTCTCCTCTTTTGAATTTTTGAAAAATGATTAAAATGTCTACCCCTTTTTTAAAATTTGTCTTTGCAATATTGACAGTGTTATATTCATTAAATTTCCATTATTAAGATAGCTAATTTATCTGTACAAAACAATCATACTTATTATTAATAATATGGTATTTATTATTCAAAAGTTGGATCAAGTACATTACCTTGCCAAAAGTATTGAAACACCCCTAAGAGCATGACAGCGTGAAACGAAAAACCTTTACCGTCTTGCATCTCCAAAGCAAAGCGGCATTTCGAAAATCATCAAAGGACAAAAGATTCTTAAAATAACCCAAAGAATCACCCCTTGAATTTATTTTCCGTGTGTTTAGTATATCTACACTGCTTGACAATTGTAAGAAACAGCAGCATTTTTGTCAATAAATACTGCCCCAAGAAATAAACGTTACCAAAACTTCAGTAGACGTATTACAGTGACTTTATGAACACGAAGTGGCATGGAATTTTAACTAAGGAAACGAACATAATGGCAAGAGCAGAAGAGGTATCATGAAGCATCAATAAGTGACTAAAGAAAAATGTTGGTTGTTTTTCACCGGTTTGAAATGTGAGACCCTTAGTAGTGAGTATTGCCTCCTCGAACCGCAATGCATGTTTTGCATCTGTTTGGCGCATTGCAACAAGGCATTTTCCTTTTGATTAAATAATTTGGTTAGATGCAATCTCTAGCCTTCACCTCTGTTTCGTGTTTAGTTCATTTTATTTTTATTTTATAACGTAGAAACACCAACTTTAAACTCCTATGCCCACTAACTTGGAACGTGTACGCAAAATAATGACAGTGATTTGGAAAAACATTAATTGTCGGAACCCTCCATCAATTATCTTATATTAAAGCATCCTGTATTATTTATTAGTTGTTTCGAATACAAACGTTATTTATTAATAAAATTTATAATCGCCCACACTCTATGAATAGGACAAATTAGATGATTTTCATTTTAAGCCAGCTCTTGAACCAAGATTACAAAACGCTAATTTTCTTAACCTTGTCACAGAGTTTATGGTTTAAGTGCGCTTAGGGAAAGCGATTATAAAGTTCAGCGATATTCCAAGAAGAAAATAATTTGCTTAAAAATAATAATTGTCCAATTACAGAGTTTGAGAAGAGTCCAACTTGCTGGGTGACGGCGCAAGCGGGGGCGTTACTCTTCTTCCGCTCCACGACTGGTTTCCTTACCGAAGAAGGCTGCCAGTAAGAATACCCTCTTTCCCCTCACCCTTTCAGATGCCCCTTCTTTATGCCCTTCTTTAGTTCAGTTCATTACTTCCCATTTATCTTCCTTAATCAAAATCCAGAGTTCGTAATTATGTTCCCAATTATGTATTGCAGGAGAGCTATTATTTATTTAATACCAGACAGAGCTATAATACAGGAGAGCTATTATTAATTTAATTCCAAGTTCTTTAGTTGGAACAGTCATTTACTTTTAATGCCCTTTCCTAATTTGTCATTTCAGCCTTATTTTAAATATCATGGCTTCATGTGCCAATATTAAAAAAAAAATCCAGTTTACTTACTAGAAAATTATCATCTTACATCGTTAGCTATTAAGAATCAAACATTTAACTGTTGACTTTTATTGGTAACGGCAGAAAGTTTCCATCTCTAATTTTAAACTTTCTTTTATCTTTTAGAGTTGTCAACTTAGACAACGAAATCTACAAAGCCGCCTCTCCACAATGTGTTCCGCTTTTCACCAAATACTTGGATCCTCTTTTTAAAGTCTCCGGGTGCGGTACAAAATTCTCGATATCGAAAGGGTCAGAGAACCCGAACGATAAAGTGTTAAAAACAAAACTGTAATAACTGCACTGTACTATAACTGTTCAAACAAGGATTCATGATTTTGGGTTAAGGTTCATAATTAAAAATGAAAAAAAAAGATAAAAAACCTTTCGGATATAATAGAAGCATATGAAAAAATATTAAACTTTATTTATAATTTGGTCATTTACTATTAATAAAAAAACTTTTAAACTTTATTTAATTTGTAACTTAATTTTTCGAAATTAATACTTAAATTGTGTAATATGAATTTCATTAGCCATTTTTAGAGTCATGAAAAGTTCAGATTTCACAGAAAACTACGATGGAGAGCCAACAAAATAAAGGGACTTTTTCTAAAATCAGACCTTTTATTGCACAAACAAGATTATTCCAGAAGAACAATAACATTTCTATTATTTTACTATACAATCTCCCTTTATCTTTAGTCCACCTTTTTACACGCTTTTAAATTCCGTCCTGAAAGGAACTTTTTGGACTCGTGCTCAGCCATTTTGTAACATATTCCGTCAATTATTCTCGGTTCAAAATCATAAGTCCAAGTGTCATCTTCGGTTGTGTTATACGACTCAAAAACGTTTCTCCTTCATCCTCATAACTTTTCAAACGTTTTCGAAATTGCCAAAGGACTCTGCTTGTATTCGTCCGTCAGTTGACGTAGCTCCCAACGACAACAGTTTTCGAAAATTTAATGATTCGTTGACTCTAGTACTGTGACCTGATTCTACCCTCCGAGACAAAACTTTGGAATTTTTTCGTCTGAATCAAGTTTTCTGATATGCCATTGATAAATGTGGAGAAATAAAAGGAAAATTTGTGAATAAAAATAGCAGAACTGACTTCCTTGACAAATGCACTACCTACATTAAATTATATAAGACTTTTTAAAATTTTTATAATACCAATATAAAATAAACCATTAAGGAATGACATATCCAAGTACCAAAAGGCAAAACTACTCGCCGTCACAAACTATTTGAAACATACTTCCAAAATTTTTGAATTGCTTTTGAAAACAGGTTCCAGTGATTCAAATTCAATAATCTACGAATTTTATAACTATTCTTATATATTCGTTCATGGCATGTCGTTACTTGTATTTGATATATTACATGCCATATCTTTGCAGCGAAAATTTCTGAATGGTAACGTAATGGTATCATTAGTAAAGTTACCACTGAATCAAAATCGTCCATCTTCGAACATAATAAAATCTTGTAAACATTCCAAGGAGGAGCTTTAGCAGGGAAGCAGAAATGCACTTATACATTTATTAAAAAGAAATTAATCCCCCCCCACCCCCACTCCCCGAGTAGGGTAAGGCAAGTAACATATCCTGCAGTCATCTACTTTTACCCTTTTATCTGCACTTTTTACCTCTCCCCAAGTTTTTTAATCAAAAAATTAATTTTCTCGGACGTAATATGTAGAAAATGTAAAGCTCGTATTTCCTTTCCTTTCTCATCATTTCCGAACGTATGATATATCAGTTCCAAAGACCAAGTGACTGCCACCCCCGCAAATCCGACCCCAATGGAACAAGACCACGGTGTATAAAGACAGGTGGGTAAACTCCGCCTCATTGTTGGCCCCGTTAGTGAAATAGTTCGAACGTGGCCGCTAGGTGCCTCTATAGCCACTACGGCTGCGCAGAATATAGCAGACGATACCACCCATTTGTCGATACTATTTCCACTCTGTCGTTCGAGAAACCACCACCAGTGAATTCACTGCGTTCGGGATTCCACCGAGAATTCACGTTTTCCTCGATTTCTTTCAACTTTTCTCTCTAGCCAAAAAACAGTGGAAAAAGTGAAAACGACGAACGATGCTGACGACCAATCAAATTTAGAGTAAAACTAAAACCAGATTGAGTTGCAAATGACAGCGATAGGTTTAAAAAGTTTTAAAAAAGCCTGACAAAGTAAATTATTAAATTATATACTTTATTTAAATAAAAGAAATTAATATAGGCTTTTTTATGAACAAGATACGCTCATAATTTATCTTCATTTTGCTAAATTAATTTTTTTCCATTTCAGTTTCGCACGATTAGTGTTTCATTATTCCACCTTTTTTGTTTCATTTTATTTTATTTCTCATTATTAATTTGAAACGAATTTTCAATGAAAGAATTTTCTTTGCACTCCAAAACATAGCAGAGTATTTTCTTCTTTCTCTTCCTCACTGTGGGTGTCCCACATTTGCTCATTTAACTGACAATTCATATGATTTTGAGAAAATGATATTCCAAAAGAAGCGATCAGCGAACTCACATTCTCCTTATTGGATTACTAGTCGAATCACCGACAATTCACTGAGGCGGTAAATTCTCGACTTTTCTCGTGTTTCTCGAGAAATTCACCAGTGGCTGTTCTCCGAACGCACCCAGTGTAAGTAATAAATGACAACAACATTATGGAACAATAAATTGGATCAATTAATAAACTTCCTACACTACGTCTTAATTTTTAAAAACAGCTGATGTGTAAAAAAATTACGAGAAAGCCGATAAAGTGATGTCTAGAGAGGGAAATTTACAAAACAATATCTCTCTCTGAAGTGGAGATTGAAACTTCTAATCATTTGCATGTAAGTAAAGAATAAATCAATAGCAAACAATAAAATATTATTTATGGGATATGGCTGGTATTTACTTGCTAATACATGTATTTTAAATAACTTACTGATCAAATTTTATTAATATTTTATAACTATAAGCATAACGAATAGAATAAGTGTGATTACTCTCGTATTAAGTAATGCTAAAAATCAGGCGAGCGGCGGATGTGCGAAATAACAGCGCTGCTGTCGATTTCGACCAACTTCGTTGCTTTTTTTTTTTTGCTGGCTGCAAATGGGAATTTTACGTTTCGTGTTCAGTTTCTACCGTATATTTTATTGTTTCACTATTTATACGTGATGGGCTTGTTATAATGTGTTAATAGTGTAATTTGCATATCGTTTGTTACGTTTAAAACAGTATTTTTACACGTATTTTAAAAAAAATTTACTCGTTATATTTACTCGTGCACGTACTGTCCGCTTCCCACGAAAATGCCCCTGCGTTTTTGAAAGCGCTCACTGCGCGTCCTGCAGTCGTGGATGCGTCCACAGCACTGATCATGGAGTAAAACGACTTATATGGAAGGAACCTTAACCAGCTGCTGCTTTTCCGATCTTTCCCTGCCTATCCTTCATGCATTTTCGTATTTGTGTTCCCTGTCAATGCTGTGGACGCGCGCAGCGCGCGCAGTGAGCACTTTCGACAACGCAAGGGCAGCCTTATGACAGCAGATAAGCATACTTCATTCCTTCGGCGGTTAGCAAATGTCTGACTATCGCGGTCGTTGTTCTTGAAGATCACCAGAATTATGCCCTTTTAGAGTTGGAACAGATTCGAGTTTAAATGAATTTCGTTTTAATTTTCAATGAATTTAAAACTGCAGGATTATAGAAAAAGCAAGACGCTTCGAAATAACTGATCACACGATGCTGTTCGTATTTGGATACAAAGTCTTCGCTGGCTAAAGGTAATCCGCTGCTTCTTAATCGATTCCGATTGTATAAATATATGAAACGTGAAGTTTCTATCGGATTTCTTAATTACACATCCAAAGAGAGAGCAAGTTAAAGACATTCTCATAGTAAAAATGCAAGCAAACTCTAGCGTTATGTAGAACCTAAACTAGGCTAGAATAGAAACTATAAGCTAGAAATGACTTCTTGTTCCGCTGGTTCTCCTGAGGGGGAGAGAGGGCCAATTTTTGAATTGTTCAATCTATCGAGGCGTTTTTCTTATTAAAATATTAGGATAAATCGAAAATTTTTGAATGATATATTACCCTGGATGCAAAAAAAAATAAACTTTTCGAATTTTTTCCGTGGAGTTTACTTTTAAGAAACAGTAAATAAACAGTAAGAATAAAAAAAGAACTCGTGTTTGAAAATTAATTTTTAAAACTACTGTTAACGTTTCATCTTTTTCCTTGTAAGCGAATACGTGTACTAAAAACCTGCGACTCGCTGGTCGAAAACGCACTCAGTGACATCTTGCGGATGCGCCAGAAAACTACGCAAGTAATCACACTTACTCAGTATTCGTTATGCTATAAGTAAGTAAATGAAAATTTAAGTGTATTTTTATTTAATGAACAATACCAATCGACCTACTACCCCATCCTCTTAAAAATTAAAACCAATCAAATTTTGTAATTAAAAAAAAAATAGTTTAAAAAGTCATATTTCAAAAAAAACTTATATTATGATAAAAGTAGTAAAATAAAGATTATGTAATTGCTTATCTGATACATTTTTACATAACTTTGAGAATGAGGCAAAACGTAAAACAAATTAACCGAAATAATATAAAGAAATAAATTTCTAAACTTTGTAAAAATTGATTGAAAATAGGAAAAAAATGAATTTGAATACACTGCGGTGACTATAAACATATTTGAAGGGTTCCAAATTTAAAAATGTGATAATAAATTGTCAATTAAGATTTCTTTGTATTTCATTGGGTCTCGTCTGTTTTGTTACTCCATGAAATTTTTTCAATGAATTTTATTTCCACGAACACTCTATCATCAATTTGACGAGAATTTTAGAAATGTTGATGGATACCGTAATCTATTCAATTTTTTCACACTTTCAATTAACTCGCCAAACAACTTTATCTGTTTATCTGTATGGTACAAATCTTGCAATCAATATGAAATCAAATTCACAATTTTCTAAAACCAGAGAGCTTGGCAATTGAGCATTCGATAATTGTTGCTAATGCCTCATCGTGTCCATTTAGAGTGTGAAATGAGAGGACGAATAATTGAAGCAGGCCAGTCCTAGGTTGGAGTATCTCGGGCGCTGAACTTGTCAACTATCGTCATTTCGAGACTGTGGATATGGTTCCGACAAGATGGAAACACCCGCAGACACTTTAGTCAGGGTCGTCTAACGGTCACCGCTACAAAGCAAAATGTATATACACTACTGTTTATAAAAATCGCAACACCCTGATGGAATGGTCTAATCCATATGCAATTTGCAATATTTGCATACAATGGGTCAGAGTATAAATGATTAGATTTTCAGAGTAATTGCTTGAAAGAACACCATGCCTCGACGACGACGAAGGGTACCATATCAACAGCTGACAGACTTTGAAAGAGGACGCATAATTGGTATGCGTGAAGCGGGATGGTCGTATCGTGACATTGCTGCTCGTGGAGGCAGTGGAGCGAAGAGAATAGGGCACACCGAAGACCAGGCTCAGGAAGACCCAGCACGACGACACCGCGAGATGACTGACAGACACCTCTATCGCATGTGTGTAGCAGATCGTACAGCCACTTCCACAGTTCATTAAATTCAAAGGGGCGATTACAATTAAATCGGCGGCAATTGTTGAGATTAAATGACGTTTTCAACAGGTTTTCAGCAAACTTCGCGTGATGTTTAAACCCTTAACATTTGAGTTTTGAACATTTTGCATAAGGAACTGTAAATTTGTAATCATGCAAATGATCACGCTAGGTACTTTATGATCATCGAACCTGATACACCCTGCATCTCTATGGAATTTAGCTTGCGTGGGCATTTTGAGCGCGAAGATATCGCAACAACTGCAAACGAACTGCTGTCTTAAAAAATACGTTTATGGAGTGCAGGCCCAATGCTTTTCGTCACTCCCTTGAAATTTTGTTTGAGGCCGCAGACATTTGAAAAGTTAGAGAGAATAGGAAAGAGAAATGAATCTCCAAGGCCTTTATACAACGCGCTCTCTTATTAGTCATTTAAAAGACTCCTGTGTTGATAGCATTGTTATTGAATCTTATTCAACTAGAGAAGAGCTTTAATATACGTTATTGTTCGGCACAGGGCTTCATCCATAACGTAACATAAGCAAACGCCTCAGTAGCATTAAGCTGTTCAATCCATGGATGAAGACATGGTTCAACCCACTTTAATACTGTGTTTCTTGATGGGATATAATCATTTCGAGCAATCCATTCTACTAGAAAATTTTACTATAAAATTTCTACAAATTGTTGAACAAACAAAATTATTATTAAAAAATTCAAAGATTGTAAAACAATTAGAAAAAAAAATCTTAAAAATAAAGGAAAACTTTTATGTAATATTATTTAAAAATTCATTCAGTTCCAAAGGCGCAATGCAAATGAGTAAAGTGACTGCGCTGAAACGTCACTGTAGAGGTCGCTTGGAACCTTTACATACCAGAGACGTTCAATGAGAACCGTAGATTGGGCCTAATATTGATGACGTTTTCACTGTCTGTTATGAGGCCTGTAGTTTAGAAGGTGATGACGCTAGGGCCGACCGTGATATACGAAAGAAGTATTTCATTGAAACTGAAAATGAAACTGAAGTTTCTATCTCCCGATAGGGCGGCGCTACAGGCGCGGTTGGGCTAAAGCAACACCTCCTAAAGAGAAAGCCTCTGCACGGAAACCGTCATACATTGTTACATCATCATAGAAGTGCAAATTCAGGTTTTATTATTGGTAGAAATACGAATAACAATGCACTACTATGATGATGTAACAATGTATGACGTTTCCGTGCAGAGGCTTTCCCTTTAGGAAGTGTTGGCTAAAGCTGGGTTATCTAGAGCTTTAAGTTGGGCCGATTGTACATGTAGCGCCACTTTTCAATAGAGTTCTCGCCCTATCGGGATCTAGAAACTTTAGCTTCATTTTTCAGTGGAGCTCGATGACATTTATATCTATAGATCGTGATGCTAACTTATCCTGCTGTAAAAATCCTAGGAATTAGTAGCAGATCGCAGTATAAATTCGAGTCACTAGAGGGCAGAAAAAGCGATATTTCACTAGAGCACTAGATGTAGATCTATATTGAGTACTCTACTATCTTATACCAGCACTTCCGTGAGAGTTTCTGCTCTTAACGTTTTAAGCTCCTTTTCTTATTACAAACGAGGATTATTCGTTTCCTCTTCCAAATTGCTAATGGGTTGCATAGAAAAAATTTCTTCTAATTGCTTATCATGAACAACAATAGCATTTCTGGGATGGCTATTTTTAATGTTAATCAATCTCACAGCAGACCAAGTAGAATGCTGTGTTTTCTCAAAGGGAGGTGGACTGAAGTGATATTGTTGGTTATCTTGCTTCTGTATTGGTTTATTAATTTAAAATTTCCGCAAGATTAAAAGTTTAACTAGACTTTGAGTAGTCTGTTTTGAGTTTTTGATAAGTGGGCAAGGTTGTTTTTTTCCTTGTCAAGGGTTATGTTGTTTTTTGTAACCCAAATTAACAAATACAAAATTAGATTAATTCGGGGGTGCAAATAATATTTGAAATCACACACGCCCGCTCTTAAATTTATTTGTCTGTGACGTGAATCATTGTTAGTTTTATAAATTTTGAGGTGATCTTCATAAAAGGAGGTTTGTTGGCGATAACGTGCAGCTGGCAAACGACTACACGGGACCAACGGCTTTACTTCCCTTCCGAAGGAAGTGCGTCATCTCAGGATTTTCCCTCTGAAAAAATCCTCGTCGTTCTCGGCCGGGATCGAACCCGCGTCCTCGGCCATCAGAGGCGATCACACAACCCCTGAGCCACCGAGGCCGATTTTCATATATTTAACTATATACATCTATTGACATTTAAAAATACCACATAAATTATTGGAGAAATACGATTAAGCATTGACGATGTTAGGTGATTGACGATAATGTATGACGATTCTGTGCGCAGGCCTTCTCTCTCGGTGGTGTTGGTCGTCAAGATAATCAACTCCATCGTTGTCCAGTCAGAGACTTCTTAACGTTGACCTTCCATTTCGATCGCAATTTTTTTCGGGAAAAAACTGTCAAATTTGAGATTCGACCCAAAAAAACCGACATTTAAAAAAGAACGGACACAGGGGAAAAACCCGGACAGATGACTCAAAAAACGGACTGTCCGGTCAAAAACCTAGTCTGTTTCCTCGGCTGCGATTTTTGGTTTTTTAACAATCAGTGTTTTTTCATTTGTTGCTCGTCACTATGGAAACGGGCATGGAACAGGAGAATTTAGCATTTTATATATAAGATTTTGACAATAAATTTGGCATCACTAAAGTGATCTACTGCTGTTTTTTGTGGCTTCAAATTGTGGTTAGTGCTCATAAGTTCTGGGTCCCTGGCGTTGGGATTAATTTCCTCGCAAACCTAACTAAGGACTTTTTCATATTATCTATTATTATTATTATTATTATTATTATTATTATTATTATTATTATTAATAATCTTGGATAAAGCTATGAAGCTGTCTGCCGCTAAATCATGTATCATAGCCAATGTCCCGGACTTTATCTTTAAGGGCTGTATTACAGCTCTTATTCGTCCTTTGGTGCACTTGTTCAACTCATCTCTGGAAAATGGAAGTTATCCAGACGAGTGGAGACAGGTGGTAATTCAACCAATTCCAAAACAAAGTGACGAAAGAACACGGAAGGTCTATAGACCAATCACTTTGATTTCCTTCCCAGCAAAACTGCTTGAAACGTTGTTGGCTGAGCGGTTAACTATGTATATCGATCCATATCTAACTCATGTCCAACATGGCTTTCGTACTAACCGTTCTACACAAACGAACTTGGCCTCTTTTCTACATTTTATCGTTCGTAACGTTGATTGCAGGGCGCAGGTTGACACCTTATTTCTAGATTTCGCTAAAGCATTTGACAGCGTTAATCTCGATCTGCTTTTAATTAAGTTGCGTTATATTAAGCTGCCGGGTTCTATCATACAATGGTTTCATTCGATACTGCTAGGTAGAAGTTTTATTTTAAGACATCAAAACTCTAATAGGCCTGCGTACTCAATTAAAAGTGGTGTCCCACAGGGATCTCCTCTGGGTCCACTGCTTTTTAATATCTTTGTTGCTGATCTTCCTTATGCCCTCGAACATTTACCTATTAAAATACTGCTCTATGCAGATGATCTTAAGATCTTCAGTGCTATTGATTCATGGTCTGATTGCGAGCTGCTGCAACATAGCCTTACAGCGGTCTCGGAATGGGCCCGAAATAATGGTCTCGACTTAAATACACGAAAGTCTTTCACCGTTTCTTTTACTCGGAAAACAGCTCCGTTTTTTTTCGATTATCGAACTGAGGAGGGCATTCTTACAAGAAAGAGTGTGTTAAAAGATCTGGGAGTGATGTTCGCAGACAATTGCTCCTTTCGGAGCCATCTTGAGCTACTCAATCGCGATATTTCTCGTCGCGTGGGACTCATAAAACGTCTCACCCATTTTTTCAATGATTACAGAATTTTTATTACGCTATTCAAGACTTTTGTAATTCCTAAATTATTGTATTGTAACTGGGTGTGGTTCGGCGGTAACAAGCAAATGCTTGCTTTTTTGCAGCGTAAATTCTTAAGTTTTAAAAATTTTATTTTTAGCAGATGCAAAATAAATAATGATTTATTGTATGACATTAACAATGTATTTAATATTGATGTAATTATTAAGCGCTCCCTGTTTAACATATTAATTAACCTCTATTATGAGAGGTTGAAGGTTCCTGTTATCCTTGGTGGTTTCGACTTTCATGATGTAAGATCAACCCGTAAAGGTTATGTTTTTAGTCAGCCTTTTAAATGGAGGACTAATTTGCGTGAATTAGACCCAACGTACAAGATCATAAAAAATTTCACGAATAATTTTGCAGAAACTAACCTTGGCGTTTTGAAGGGTAAGCGCTTATATCTGTTCGACTAAAGTTTTTGCTGTTTCTTTTTTTGTTTTTTTTTTTTTTTTTTTTTTTATTCTTGTTATTATTATCATTATTATTAGTTATTGATCGTTTTCGTGTAACTTTTATTAGTCTGTCTGTAACCTGTGTCTTTTGTGATCTGGTTGATAATTTTATAGTTAACTTTTTTACTTAGGTCTTTGTTAATTTAGTTTTTAACTTTATTTAACCAGTTTTACTTATTTGTTATTTTTATATGTATTTTCATTAACCCCGTTTTGGGGGTTAGGTTAGTTGGGGGGGACAACATGGGGGTTTGATCTCTCAGCTGAACATAGCTGTCTGTTCTCTCCCTGCTGTTGTTACATTATTATTATTAAAAAATTATTATTATTATTCTAATCATTCACGAGTGGGTACCTGGCGTAGAATTAACTTTCTCGCAAACCTGACTTGTTTTCTTTTTTCCTTAAAGCTAGGTGCGTCCTTCTTAGGACAGCTTCTTTAGCACACACTTAGCTGCGAGGTTACTCTCCCCCTGGTTCTATACAATTATATTTTAGGAATATGATGGCTGCGTCCAAATTAACCACGTTGAAGTCGGCTAAAGAGCCTTTGCTAGTGGCGGATGGTAAAACTGTGTCCTGCGAAAAGGCCTACCGGGATGCCTGCTTGGATGCTAGGTTTGCTGCATTTGACCTAGTGTTCAACGAAATGATAGAAGCTCTAGAGGAAAAAGTCGAATCCCTACACAAAAGTTTTTAGGAGAAGTTCGAAGGTATCAAAAAGGAAATTCAAGACTCTCGTAGAGATGTTATTGACAAGATAAGTGAACTTAAGGAAGCCTTTGGGAAATGCTCCGGGACTCCGAAGGCAGGAAACTCCACCGAAGATAAACCGGTTGATAACAGCAAGGTAAGTAATGTTTTTAAAACTATTTCCTGCGCTAAAAGTGTGGAGTCTGTGGATATAATTGAAAATAGTGCTGCTCGACAATCGGTGGCTGTAAGAGAAGTCACGCTGATTGATTGTGACGTTGAACTAACTGACCACCAATTTGACTTAACAGTGTTTTATCTTTTCCATGCTCAGGCCTGGTAGTTTCTAGAAGGCCGTGGTGCTAGTAACAATCCAACCTTCATTGTTTCCAACAAAAGGAAAAACGCTGATTGTTAACATCCAAGATGGAGACAATGAAGGTTGGATTGTTGCTAGAACCCAGTTGCTCAGTTGACTAGTCCGCTTGCAGGCCTTGTTATCTCGTTGGCCTTGGTAGGCAGCGAGGCCAACGAAAGACAGGCCAGGGCACTCAAAAGTCACCTGATCATTGGGTTCCAAACAACAGTCCGACCTTCATTGTTTCCAACACTAGCAGATCATGAAATATTGCAAACTACACGCTTCCTCGTTTTCTTGTGTAATGAATTATTTAAAGAAAATGTAATATTATGATTTGTAGTCAAATGCAATATTAAAAGAAAAACTTTTAATATTTATACTAATTAATGTTTGTTTATCATTATAAAAATTCTTTGTAATATTCATCCTTAGTCGATAATTAAACGACTCAAATTAAAACTTACCGTCTCCCAACTCTGTTACAGTATTTAAGCGCATTTTGCTTTTATTAAATTTAATACGTGACATATACAGAGTGAATACAAAAATCTGAACCCCCCCTTTTATTTTTTGAACCGAAGCAGATATGTCAATTTTGATGAATCCAATGAATAGGGGAAGTTGTGAGTGGCCTATCCCATGGTGCACTTTTCATCATCCCAAATATGCAAATTAAGACACATTCAAAATTTATCTCAAAAACTGTAAGGGATAGAGAAAAAAACCCAATTGCAAACTTGTTCAGCATAAAAAAACAAACAAAACAAAAAACAATCATCCAAATCGGACCAACCAATCACCCACAATCACAAACAAGTTACTTCAAACAGTTAAAAAAAAAGTTAACCAACAAATGCTCGATGTGACGACCGTGGGCACCATAACACAATTGGGCACGGAACCTAACTGACGCCAAAACATGGCTGGCAAGCATGGCTGGTGTCACTCCTCGGCACCCTTCCTGGATTCGTTGAACCAGATCCTCCAGTGAGGCGGGCTGCGTAGCATAAACCTTGTCTTTCAGGTATCCCCACAAGAAAAAGTCAAGTGGTGTAAAATCAGGGGAGCGGGGTGGCCAACGAACTGGTCCTCCTCGGCCAATCCATTGTTGTCCAAACATCTCACTTAGACGCTCGCGAACGACCAACCCGTAATGTGGAGGAGCTCCATCATGCTGAAACCACGTGCGCTGATACGAGGCCAATGGCAAATTGTCAATGAAGTTCACTTGATGAGTTGCTTCTCGCAGACATCGTGTGTTTTCGTCTGCCGAATGATGATGGTTGTGCCTGTTGATAACTCCATCCCTGGTGAACTGGGCTTCATCTGTCCACAACACCTCATGAATGAAGTTTGAATTGTCATCCAGGCAGGTAAGTAACCAGTTGCAGAAGGCGGCCCTAGTAACATAATCCAATGGCAGTAACTCCTAGTGACAATGTATATGGTATGGGTGAAAATGATGTGCGTGTAGAATGTTGAGAACAGTTCTCTGATGGCACCCAACATCTGCAGCACTTGCTCTGCTGCTTGTGTAGGGATTTGTAGCAACTGCAGCCAGAACGAGTGTTGTTGTATCCTCGTCGCCTTGTGCCCTTGGTCGTCCTCGTTCTGCATTAACATTCCCTGCAGCCTCGAATCTTTGAATAATGTGACGCATTGTTTGACGAGATGGATGGCGTTCGTTAGGGTATCTGTCTCGATACAACCTAACTGCAGCATGTAGGTTTCTCCTTGCCTCTCCGAAGCAGAAGATCATGTTGACCATTTCCGGAACAGTGTAGCTTGCCATCCTGGAATTGTTCTGTCTTGTGTGTGCTGAAACATGAAAGTGAATGTGAGTATGGTGATTTATGTTAATTTTTTGATTTGCATGCTTTACATGGTGGAAATATCAACATTCAGTTTTCCTTGTGCAGTGTGACTGTTTGTAAGCTACAAACAGTTCACCACGTGATTGTGAGTGATTGGTTGGTCCGATTTGGATGATTTTTGTTTTGTTTTGTTTGTTTTTTTTATGCTGAACAAGTTTGCAATTGGGTTTTTTTCTCTATCCCTTACGGTTTTTGAGATAAATTTTGAATGTGTCCAAATTTGCATATTTGGGATGATGAAAAGTGCACCATGGGATAGGCCACCCACAACTTCCTATTCATTGGATTCATCAAAATTGACATATCTGCTTCGGTTCAAAAAATAAAAGGGGGGTTCAGACTTTTGTATTCACCCTGTATATTCTTTCGAAGATATTACTAGAATAATCATGATCTTTTAAAATATGACCCACGAACGAAATGACTCCTGAATTGCAATGTGGTCAGAAAAAGAACATGGAATGACCTCCATTGAACCAGGGGAGCCTTCAAATGCATTGTCGACATGAAAGAGGTCTAATCTTGATGAGACATTGAGACCTCGATGGTATGTTGACCCAGGATCGTTACTTCGTGAGGAATGTGTCCATGAGTCGAATAATTAGTTTTGCTGGTACAAACGATGCACATGTCCAGATGAAAAGATGTTATCATCTGGATGGCAATTAAAGTCAAAAATGTCTGTTTTTCTACTGAATCATATGGAGCATATCTGGACATTAAGCAGTCGGAAATTGACACCAGATGATGAAATATCTAACGAAATCACTCTGCATTCGCAGTCGTACATCACGTTCGTTGCCTGTACAGAAGAGTTGAGGACATGATGGCTACCTCTTAGTCATACGCGGAGGAAGAGTTAATAAACAACTGGCCATTGGGGTAACGACTGCGGAGGCCGGGAAGGTTGTAGCAATGTTGTGATGGGGCGAGCTTCTTATAGACAACTTGGTTGTCTTTAAGACACCTTGAGACAACATGGCTGTCCGGGTGTCTGCGATAGCCCAACTGGTAGAGGCGTCGGCCATGACAGTCGAGGTTCCTAGTTCGAACCCAAGTCGCAGAATTTTTCCTTCCATTTTTCGATAGAAAAATCTTTTCAGCCACTACGATGTTGGCTTTGGCTGCTCAGATGCTCCGACGACGAAGCCTTCCCGTCATTGTTGCTATAATGGCACCGGGGCTTTTTACGCTGGATTTTAGCCGTCGTACGTCCCTCCTATTGATTAGATGCTGAAGGGAATTTCGCTTGACCAGCTGCTGGAACCGATGAAGACACTGGAGCCCTCGGAAATGGGTGAACGACACTCGACGGCTGCAAAGAATGCGCTGGCGGAAGAAGAGGTGAATATTCCTCCATTGAAAATGCCGTCTCAGAGGAAAAAGGAGCATCCACGTTGTCCTTCGCAGAGCTTGCGTCCTCAACCTTCATGATGTCGCTTGATCGCTGTGGAGGTGGAGGCAGAGGTGGCGGGGGAGGCTGGACCATCTCTTGCGGCTCTGATGTCAGAAGTGGCGGTGTCTTCACTGGTGAGGTCAGGGATGGCAATTGCTGAAGCGATGACGGAATAGCTGTCGGCGGCTTGAAAACCTTCTCCGGGCAACAGTAATATCTGCCCACAATGCGAGAGCAAGTCTCGCACTTCTTCAAGAGAGAACAATTTCTCTTGACATGAGAAGATTTCTTGCAATACCTACAGCATTGCCTCATTCCCTTATACGACACGAAGCCAATGATCGGGTTTCCTCATTGGCTTTCTGATGCCCGAGTACGCGGGTTCGACCCCGGCCGAGGACGACGAGGATTTTTTCAGGGGGAAAATCCTGAGATCACGCACTTCCTTCGGAAGGGAAGTAAAGCCGTTGGTCCCGTGTAGTCGTTTGCCGGCTGCACGTTAAAAAACCCTGGCGAGGCAAAATTTGCGGCCCCTATAACGCCGTCCTGAAATGACCATGGCAGTTGGAAAGGACGTTAATACCAAACAAACCAAACCAAACCAACCTCATTGGCTTCACCCTGAAGATGCTGTTGCTGCGAAGGTTCTCCAACTATACTTCCCTTCGTCTGCTTTTCTCGATACGACCCTTCAACAACAGATTTACTTTTGCGAGCCTCGATCGTTGACGTCTGCTCGTTCATTTTTTTAATCTGTAGGAGTTTCTCCCGAACTCTATGACAAACGTCCTATCTGCTGACTGGTTAACGCATCCTTCTGTTATCATTACAGTTTTTGTAGTTCATGCTTGCGATGATGAAGTGTTACTGAAAAGCGTCGACAAAATACTTGTATTAGAAAATGTAGAACCCGTTCCTTCATTTCGATCATTGTTTCAACAGTACTGATCGCAAGGCAAATATTACGTTTCACGCAACGGGACCCCCATTTGAGTAATCACGTGTCCACGTAACGCGCTGCACGCACATACATCTCCACCACAGTGCCTGCCGTGATTTCGTGCTTAATTGTTCAGTCCCAAGCTTGTGAGTTATTACCACCATATTGTCAATTTGTTAACTACTTATGAAAATTCAGAAATAATTTCTGAGAAGGTTTGTTGTTGTTTTATTCGTTTTGTTTGGCCTTTTAATTCTTATCCTTCTCAACGATTTCGGTGTCTGAATGTGTTAATCCATCTATAATAGATATGTGGATATACCATGGTCTTCAATTAACAAGCCATAGATATACTTTCGGCCAGTGGGCATTTTCGATAAAAACATGACACCCGAGCTCCTATGTAGAGGGTTTTCCCTGTATCTAGAGGTTTTCAAATTTTTATGAGCTCACTCGTTTGTTTTATGTAAGTGACTTTTTCAGTAGGAGAAAATGCATTGAGTATTCCAAAAATGTAAAAGAAATTATTGCAAGGCTCTCTAAATATTAAGATTCAAATTAACAATGGCTAGACTGGCATTGTCTTTGTTAAAACAATGATTAAATATCATGAAAGATGTAGCAGTCGTGGCCGAGTGGTTAAGGCGATGGATTAGAAATCCATTGGGGTTTCCCCGCACAGGTTCGAATCCTGTCGACTGCGAGGATAAGTTTTTTTTTTTGTTTCAATACAATCTTGTGTGTGCATCGAAGGAATATATTCAATTTTCTGTTTAAAATCGATATAAGAGGCGCATTCGTTTATTCGTTCTATGTGATTTTTTTGCACTGAGTGCGCGCACTAGCCGTTCGAAGTAGCTCTCGTGCGGCCCGTGAGATGTGTTCGGAGATTTCCGTGCACTTCGTGCAGTGCGTGCGCGAACTAAGCGCACGAAGATAGAATGAGGGCAAGGTGGCCTCTATCGGCCGATTTCTCTCAAAAGCACTCGCATTGCCTTCTGGGATTGTGACGTCACCTAGAAGGTTGGCAGAGGCGATCCGCCCCTTTTAACATAACAAAGCTGAGATGGCTGGAGTTCCATGCGCTTTTGCTAATAATAAACGCAATTATTTATTATTTTTAGTCCTATAATATAATATAGAGTGGATTTATTATATTTCCATGCATTTATTCTTCTCATGGCAATAGATACGAGCAAAATTTCATTAAATGAGCAAACCCCCCACCCCTTCTTATAATGGTAAAAAGAGCACACTCGTAACGAGCAGAATTCCTGAGCAGAAGATGTGCTCTTGATACGAGTGTTAAAACGCAAAAATCCAACAGATTGCACTACGAGAAAATCGTAAGTTAAGAGATAATTCGAAACCTGAAAGAGAAGCTTAGAAAATAAGATATACAGAATACTTTTCGCTTTCATCTTCACCACCTTCACTCGTAGCAAGTAATTAAACCTGTTCAATGGCTTCAGATTCATTTGAACTGTAAACCACGTTCGGAAAAACGACGAGGTTGGACACGCTTTCACTCTCAAATTGTAATATGAGCAAAGCGAATGTGCTCAGACTCATTGATGTCGAAGCGGTATACCAACATGTTAAGGTAAGCCTGTGACGTTACGGTGCCCTCAAAAAAGAACGGACCAATGATGCCTCTTTTGGAAATCGCGCACCAAGCCATAATCTTTCGTGGATGAAGAGGTGACTTATGGATCTCATGAGGGTGCTGGGAACCCCAAAAACGAACGTTGTGTTTATTAACGTCACCTGACAGATGGAAGAAGGCCTCATCTGACACCAGATTGTCCACAGGTTGTCCACAATGTCCTGATTGGCTTCCATTTCTGCTCCAAACTCCATCGCAAATTGTTGTCGCTTCTGTCTGTTAACTCCTGATAAACATGGATCTTATACGGGAACAGGTGTAAATCCTTTCTCAAAGTGGTATACGACAGCCCTTCTTCAATGGATAGGCGGCGAACAGATTTTTTGGTAGGGGAATCGACCAACCTTGTGCGAACATTTTCGACAACTTCGGCCGTTCGAACACGATCTTCGCTCCCGCCTTTTTTCTTGCCTTTAACACATCCAGTGACACGAAATTGCTTGACAAAATCCATGATTGCTTGCCTGCCTGGTGCGTCTCGACACTTCTACTCCTTCCGGAACTTTCTTTGCACGGTTACAGGTGATTTTGTCTCGAAATACCATTCGACAACCTTGCATTTCTGCTCCGTTAATAAAGCGGGCGCCATTTTTCAACAATACGATTTTAAGCGCCGTTGCAACAATACAAACTCCAACTATTTAGAAATTCGATATGGCGCTCATATTCTTTCAATTGTTTATCCCTAATGCACGCCATTCGAACGAAATGGTCAGAAATTGACTGAATCACACTGTATTTTGCTGTTGAATTTCGATAAAATTAAATACTCAATAGCCAAGCATTGCCGGGTCCGCTAATCGAATATAAACATCTAGAAACGAACACGCCAAAAAGAAATTCTTTCAAAATATAACAAAAATTTATAAAATGAATCACTATTTTATTTGATTGTGCGTTCAACATAGCTATCGATAAAATTGAAAATTTACATTAAATATAAAAATAATGATATGTTGCCTCCTGTGAGGATCGAACTCACGACCCCTGGTTTACAAGACCAGTGCTCTGCCACTGAGCTAAAGAGGCATCTGTTAATTTTATCTATGCTCCTGATAGATAAACAAAAAAGTATTCACTAAAGAGTCTGCATATTAGCTTTTTAAGTGTATATCGATAATACATTCCCATTTTACATTTTCAATAAATAAGCCTAACGATAAAAGCCGTAATTTGGTTATTCATGCAAAGGGATTTTCCCCGGGAATAAACCTTGAGAAACCATGGTTGAATTGAATTTATCCCGTACAGTTAGTCAAATTTGCCAAAACAAAAGAGTCAAATTTAATTATAGCAAAATTCACCCTAAACAATATGTATATATTCAACCAAGTCGACCCAAGCCGGGTATAAATGAAAACTTTAAAAGTGGAATCAGTAAACTTGAGAGTTGACAAACATTTATGGGGGTAGGGGGGGTTCTAGAAGGCGTCGACTACTAAGGTCATTTTGCATCTTTTACACAAGTTATATCTGTACGCAGCCCGGGACAAACACAAACATCCATGCCCACGGCTGGATTCGAACCCACGGTCAGGCGGGCTCGAGAACTAGAAAGCCTACGCCCAAGCCCTCTCGGCCACCTGGCCGGCGACAAATATGTGGGAAATCTTTGGAAAAGTGATAGAGGTCCTAAAGACAAGTGTAAATGTCATATAAACATGTGGTCCGCTTCCCTTGCTTATTTACTTACTTTTCAAACCCACTTATCCGTTAGGGTCGCGGGGGCAGCAGCCCTATGGAAGATCTCCAGCGATTGCGATCTTCCGCCATCAGGCGCATGTCCTCCCTGGTAATATCCAAGCGACTCGAACCCAGATTCTCCATGTAGTCTAGCCACCTGGTTCTAGGCCGACCCCTTGGTCTCTTACCCACCGGCTTGGAAAATAGCTGCCTAGGAAGACCAGTTTGCGACATCCGTATCACGTGGCCATACCAGCGCAACTGAGAAGTAGCGGCTCAACTCCTAAAGATTCTCTTATTGTGCTGCTGTACACTCTATCTAGTAGGGTAACACCTGCCACACCTCTCAGAAATCTCCTTTCTTGTACCCGCTTGTATCCGCGATCGCACTCTTTCGGTCATTACCCAAGCCTCATGACCATAGGTGAGAATGGGGACAAAGATAGATTTGAAGACGGAGAGCTTGGCTTTGTTACCCAGCTCGCGTTTCGTTACCACGGATCGCCACAGTTCACGTCTGACATAGCTTGCTGCACCGATCCGAGCATCCAATTCTTTCTCCTGCCGTCCATCTGCTTCCTTTAGTTTTTTAATTTTAGGCGATTTTTATTTCTTACATTGTTTGTTTACAAAGTCCATGCGTAAGTCTACAGGTAGTGCTTAAAATGGCTAACATCAGCTCTAAAACAGTCTTACTCTCTCCCATCATGTTGGATAAACGTCTGTTAGGAAATCAATCAGCATACAGACACCTTGATTGGTTCACATTGCATGAATAAGGTACACATTATTTCCTTATTCGAGTATTGCATTCTGTCCAAATGCTGCCACTGAATAACCTAATAACAAATCTTCAAACTTTCAGTTGCCAGATGGCTTTGGCTACAAACCACAACAGAGCTCCGACTTGGAAAAGAAAAACTATTTGCCACTAAGCTTATAAAACTAAGAGAAAGAGAAAATATGTTTATATGCTATTTATTATTTGTTTTTAAGTTCTCCTGGCATAAATTTCGAAAACATCGTCGTACATCTGTTTCAAACTCCTAAGTTTACTGATTCTACTCTTAATGTGTTTCTAACAATTTATTTTAAATCGAAAGTTGAATAAAATATGCTCACTCGTTACGCACATAAGATTTTGAAACAAAAATAAAAAATAAAATTCTAAGTCGCAGTCGAATTTTCCGTTATCAGGCCTTCTGTGTAGGAGGTGTTAATCAGAGGAGATCACGCAACCACTGAGCCATCGAGGCGAATTAGGAAAAGTAAAGTTGTCTGCTGGACAGAGAGTAATGCACACGCAAATGCCTAGAGAGCGCCAGTGAAAAAGAAATCACGCTTTAAAACAATGGAGTTTCCCATCCTGTATTTCTTCATCCATGACCATAGCCAAAGTAATTTTTTATGGCCTTTTGTTGAAGAAACTTTACTCTGCATTGTAGGACATGACATACATTGGGCGAGGTCAAAAATGCAAATACCGAGTTGGGTTGGTGAAGCATTGATTATTGCTCGATTGTTAACGTATTGTTGTTGACTATCATAGCAACAAGAAAATACCAACAGTACTTTCACCAGACGAATATGACGACGTGCTCAACTCGGTTGGAACAGTGCACCAACTGCATCATGACACGATTCTGAGCGACTGGCAGACCCAAGCTGACAAGTCTATGAAGTCAAAAAAAGGTTTCTTAATACGCACTGCTCGAGTTCTCATTGTATATCCTAAGACATCTTCTGTTGGTATTAGCCCCTATCACTCCCTACTGCCTTCGTGTGAGCACCGGGTCTTAAAAAAAGGATCCAAGCTTGTGCCTCCCAAAGTAAATCTGAAACCAAGCAACCATATCAAAGCGGAAAGAAAAAAGATGTGACGCAGTTCATCCTACAGATGGGGCTAAGTATCAAGAACTTGCTATTTTACCAACTTCGCCTCATGCAGCCACTTTGTGACAATGATTGAATTTCCGATACTGAAATTTTATAGAGTGAATAATCATCACTGTATGCTTATTGTAAAAATACAAAATATTCATTTTGTTAGCTGACTGCATGTTATTTAGACTTATTTGTTTTGATTCCTTCCGTAAAAAGAGAAGGATTCGAAGGCTATTTTAGCCTTAAAATAAAATAAAAAAGCCTAATTGATTATTCATTAGTATTTCTTTCGTACATTATTTTTTCATTCCAAAAAGTACCAAATCACGTTTTTCTTTCCAAAAGATACCACTGCTTATTTTAAAATTAAACAAATTATCAATTTACAGTGCTACATTTTACTTCCCAAAAGATGAATGAACGTCTCAATGGAGTATTAATTACCAGCTATTTTGAGATTTTATATATCATTGGATTCTACTCGAAATAATTTTCTTTGTTTTTCTCAAAAGATAAGTTTGGTGATTTGGTACCTTTTGGAAATAGTATCATTAAATGTGAAAGTATTATCGATATACACTTCAAAAGCAAATATCCAGGAGTTAGCCTCTTTTGTGGAATACATTTTTTGTTTATCCATCAGAAGAAAAGATTAAACTCTTCTGGACGAAGCCAACAGAATAAAATAACATGTGCCTCTTTAGCTCAGTGGCAGAGCACTGGTCTTGTAAACCAGGGGTCGTGAGTTCGATACTCACAGGAGGCAGTATATTATTATTTTTAAATTTAGCTAGCTGTTTACCCGGCGTTGCTCGGGCTGTCATTTATGAAATGTTGCAATTTCTGTGCGTGAATAAGAAATATTTTTGAATTTTCAACATGAAATTTTTCTATTTAAATTGAAAGCTTTTTTCGTTGCTCGAGCTCAAATTCGAAGAAATTTTGATTCATCTGAAAGTTAATACACAGCCAACATGAGCACATGAAAAACGTTTAGAATTAATAAACCATTAAGAAATGACGTCATCAAGTACCTAAAGGCTAAACTAAACCATTCGCGAAACCATAATTTTCAACTGCCCTATGTTAACATTGAAAGTATCTAATGGACCATAATAATACCATTAAAGCTCGTACCTTTGAACAAATTTGAACTATCATTAATTTTACCTTATATTCATTTATGACACATCATTCCGAGTTGTTTGATATATTACATGCCATATCTTAGAATTGAGAATTCCATTAAACCATAATGTTTCCACTAAACCAGGCACCTTTTGATACTATATCGACTATCAATAATCTGAGTTTATATTCATTCATGACAGATCATTCCAAGTTTTTTGATATAAAACTTGCCATATCTCAGCATTGAATGTCCCAATGAACCATAATGGTTCCACTGAACCAGGTGCCTTTAAAACAATTTCAACTATCATTAATTTTACGTTGTATTCATTTATGAAACGTCATTCCAAGTTGTTTGATATACAGGGTGTTTCAAAATTATGTACAATAAATTTAGTGACATATTCTTCAGGTCAAAAGAAGACGAAAATGTTCTATAGCACTTTGTCTGGAAACGATTTGTTTGCGAGTAATCCAATATGACAGAGTAGGGAAGCACGGTAGTTAGCGGACGATATTTTAGCAGTTCCAGCGTTTCCACCCAACACTAGGTTGAGTGGTTTGTTCCATTTAAACCTACTTTAGGGTTGTTCCATTAGTTGTGTACGGTTGTTTCCATTACTGTAGTTTCGGTTAGTCCTGTTTCGGTTTCAAAGAAAAGGTAAACTCTGGCGCCATCTCTTGAGTAAACAAACAAACATAAACCAAGATATATGATTTTTACCCCTTCCCCCCTCCTACTTTAGGGACATGTAAACCTTACTCTGGACCTAACGAATATATGTTGCAAATATTAGCTCAATCGGATAAGTGGTTCAAAAGTGATTAGAACATTTACAGACGCACCCTGAGCCTGAATTTTTATATGTAAAGATTTAACCCTATCCAGTATACGTTTAGAAATAAAATTTTTGTTTCATTTGACCAATTTATTCACACTTAACATGAGACTATTTTACAACACGATCACTACCCAGCTAAATATTCCATTTTTTTGAAGCGCACGAGTACAGCATAAAAGAAGAAATTTACCTCCTCTTGGTGGAGGGAAATTTGCTTGACCATTGAGCTAGGAGTATATCACTTAATAATGCTACACAAAATGTCTTGGATTACGGTGCCTTTTCTATGTAGGGAATGTTTTAGGATGCCAGAGACTAGATCATTACTGTGATTTACCATAATAGGCAGCAAGGTTTCCATTGAACATATTTCCCAACGTGGGTCATATTGAGGTCATTATGAATGGAGTAATTGCGAGCGATTCTCCGATCCAATTGTGCAATAGTCCATAGGGGGTAATATTCTGGAAAGTTTGGAGTTTTTTCCATCTTGTCTTGCAAATGTAGCCCAGTCGGGCATGCCATATAGCTAATGTTACTTTGTATAACAGTAGTTTGTTATCAACACTGAGGGCACTGTTACGATCCAACAGAGCAATTAAGCTGAACTTTCCTTTTTTGGCCTTGTTCATCGCATAAGCCACATGCATATTCCATGTTAGTTTTGAATCAATAACAACGCCAAGGTATTTATAATTATCAACCCATTCCAAGTATTTGCCATATAACTTCTAGGAGTCAAGATTTCTCTTTCTTTTCTTAGTGATAAACATCGCCTTGCATTTGTCGACATTCTGTTTTAATCGCCACTTGCTAAACCAGATTTCACATTCTTTAAGGGCAGACGTGATACAACAACATTAGGCTGGCGTGCCCATATCAGTATAGCAGCATCGTCTGCATAAAAATATAATGGGAGTATTACAAGATGACTTATATACAAACAACGTAAGAAGGGAACCAATGGTGATTCTGGAAATGAAAAAGAAGACACGCTGGGATAGGACAAAAAAAAGGACCAATGGGAGATGATAAAAGGGCAGTGAGAAAAATGCAATAGGATAACACATAAGAGTTAAAGTGACAGAAATTGTAAAATAAAATAGGAATGATACAGTCGAATCCGCATATAAGAGCTCCTGATAAAAGAGCGCTCCGCTTATAAGAAATAAATTGCAATACCCCAACAATGCTCTTACAAGCAGATTCGACTGCAATTAAAAAATAATAGAACCGATGAATAAAAGTCAAGACAAAAGAAGAAAAATATTGAAAGAATGTAGAAAAAATATTGAAAAACAAGAAAATATTAATGAAAGCTGAACATTCAGAAAGAAAGACAAAATGGAAAATCTAATAAGAGAGATAGGCGGAAGGGGGGGGGGGGGTTGTAGAAAGGAAAAGAAGAGGGCATAGAAAGAAACTTTAGAAAGGCCTGCGACAAATTAGGGAATAGCTGGAGTTGGAGGGGAATATGGGAAAATGTAAACGAAATTATTGCAAGGCTGTTTGCATTTTGAGATTCAAATTAGCAATGGCAAGACGAGTCGTGGCCGAGTGGTTGATATGATAGATTAGACATCCATTGGGGGTTCGAATCCTATCGATTTATGATTTTGTTTTTCTTGTTTCAAAATAATACAATGTGTGTAAGGGGAACTCAATTTATTCAATTTTCTGTTTAAAATAAAATTATAAATGGAACGAATTATTCATCCCTGAAAAAAAATACGTTACTAAAAGAAAATTTATTACGATGCACTAAATTCGAGCAGCACTCACTTCAAGTCGTTACGTACACTCAAAATTAAATGTAATTGGCTAAAATAAATAGTGTCGAAATCGGAGTAGTTCTCGTGTCTGACTGCCTGATGTTGCCGTCAAATGGCGCTAACGTTCTTATTTAAGGTCATCATAGTGTATCTTTTAAATGTTTTAGATAGCTATATCATATTTAATAATTAATAATAATTAAAAAAAATTAAATCAAGAAAAATCACAAAATAAACGCTTAATAAGATTTCAAAATGAATTAAAAATTTCTTAATACACAATTAATAAAATGAATTAATAATTTTTTAAATTTTGGCCTAATAACAATTTAAACCTGTAGCCTCATAATTATTTAGACATAATTTTGAAAAAATTAAATTTACAATTTTCAGTTTTGGGTTGAAAACAACTTGTAATTATGTCAATAAATTAAGCCTGAAAACTTTGACATAATTTAAGTTATGACAAGTTATGTTTTCAACCCAAAACTGAAAATTGTAAATTTAATCTTTTCAAAATTATGTCTAATTAATTAGCAGGCTATGTCAAAATTGTTATTAGGCCAAAAATTTAAAAGTTATTGGTGTAGAGTTCTTACACTGCAGAAATGGATGAAATGGAAGAGTCCACTTTATCGCGCTCAATAGGAAGGGACGTCAAAGAGATTCCCTTTAGATAGGGACTTTAGGGAGCCCGACAATTGAGTGGATGACAATTCGGTGGACGACAATTCGGTGAACGTCAATTCGGTGGACGTCAATTCCGGTTGGTTGTTTTTTAAAGCCTGCATTGATAGGATCCTTGAACAGTACGTATCTTTGAGAGAATACCTAAGAGCAACATCAAAGACTATTGAAGATCCATCAAAGACTATTGAAGAAATGCTGAATAACATGTCGAACTTTATCAGACATACTTATCAAGCATCCTTGGAGTTATCAGGAGAACGTTATCAGGCAGACTTGGAGTTCCTTTCATATATTTTAGGACTTCTGACCGACTTAAACGTGATGTTTCAGAGTGAAAGTCCACTCCTGCATAAATTGAAGACAGAGGTAGAAAGGCTGCTGAAAACACCCCTAAAGTAAAACTCAGTGGCTACGTACAGTGCAACCTTGTACGCCTTCCGTCCGCTACAAAGGAAGTGACAAGCTGTATCGCCATCTACCAACAGAATCGGATGCCAAACTAACTCAAATATCGAAACAAGCAACATGGCGGATTCCCATCGCATGATGGAGAAATGGAACGATTTAAACAATTTTATCTTAGCTTCGAGCAGCTAATATGGGATAGAATGAATATTGTTAATGGCGCCGATCATCTGCAAGTCAAGAAAACCTACATTTCCTTCAAATTTACTAGATCTGTAAAAACAACTATTATTCAATAAATGAATATTTATAACAAAAATAAGAAATTTTTTTATAATAATAATAATAATGAATCTATTACCTTTTGACCAAATGAATAATTATAATAATTATAAATCCATTACTTAGAATAAAAAAATTAAAAAATCAAGGATGTTAATCTGGAGCTCAAAACATTGCTGGAGGCCCTGAATAATTTTCACTAATGTTACATAAGAAACAGATGAACCTCCTTCATCTATTCTTGATTACATGAAATAAATTGCAGTAGAGTCAAAATTTAGATAGTGAAGCGATCAGAGCTAACACGAGTTAACAGGAGAAGAGAATGCTTGAGGGAAGAGGGCATCTATGCGAGTGACCGATAAATAGATCTAGTAAATTTGAAGGAAATGCAGCTTTTCTTGATTTGCAGATGATAGGCGTCATTAACAATATTCATTCGATCCCATATTAGCTGCTCGAAGCTAAGATAAAATTGTTTAAAACGTTGCATTTTTCCACTATGCGATGGGAATCTGCTTGTTTCGAAATTTGAGAAAGTTTGGAATCTGAATCTGTTGGTAGATGGCGGTACATATTGTCACTGCCTTTGTCTTGAACGGAAGGCGTACAAGGTTACACTGTACGTAGCCACTGCCAAAGTAAAAACATAATAAAGTAAAAACTCTCTATGCTCTTTACACCCCTGAAGTTTCAGGATAATTCATCAATTATTTTTCTAGATATTCAACAAAAAAAAAAGAAAAAAGAAAAAAGGAGGGGGAGAAAAGAGGAGGCCGTGGGCTAGGGGGCTTTCGCAGAACAAGCCAGCTCTGGGAGCACGGCTAGTCACTGGATGGGTGACCATTAATGACGCTGCCATTGAGCCTGCTACGTTAGGTCGTTGGTCCCGGCTGCTACTACCATCTCGTAGCAGTCGTAAAGCTGGCAGAAGATCAAAAATACATCTCCCAACTTGTCTGGTCAGCAGGGGCGGCGCTAGCTTTGCAACCTATGCCAACCTCTAAAATGTGCGCCTTTTCAACATTGGTTGGCGCCCCATTCTACAATGCGCCCCCATGCGACGCTTACTTTGCTTACTGGTTCGCGCCGCCCGCCCCTGCTCGTCAGCGTGGAAGATTAGGAAAATACTCCCCGAAAATGAAGAGAAGTTGGAGAAGATTGGGAAAGGCCTATATCCTGTAGTGGACTGAGACAGGATGAAACTAACAAACAAACATTCGACAAAACATCTATACAAGTCATTAAAACCAGCTGAAAGCCTTCTTCACCAGTTTAAAGTAATTTATTTAACTCGGGTTGGTTAAATATGGGGTAAATTTGTTTAAAGTAAATTTTTGAATAACCAAATTACGGCTTATTTTTACGAAAATGTAAAATATGAATGTATTATCGATTTACACTTAAAAGCCAATATGCAGGAGATTAGACTCCTTTGTGGAATACATTTTTTGTTTATCCATCAGGAGACTAGATTAAACTCTACTGGACGAAGCCAAGGAAGAAATTAATATATGCCTCTTTAGCTCAGTGGCAGAGCACTGGTCTTGTAAACCAGGGGTCGTGAGTTCGATCCTCACAGGAGGCAAAATATCTTTTTTTTTAAATATAAATTTAGATCTTTAAATTTTTTTGAAAGCTATGTTGAACGCATAATCACTATGTTGCATTTTATAAATTTTTGTTATATTTTGAAAGAATTTCTTTTTGGGGTGTTCGTTTCTAGATGCTTATATTCGATTAGCGGACGCGGCATTTTGCTTGGCTATTGCTAAATTTGAGTATATACAAGTTAGATACAAAAATGAGTAGGAAGTTGTCTATTTTCGTAACCGAAGCAGACATGTCAATTTTGATGAATCCAATGAATAGGAAGTTGTGGGTGACTTATCCTATGGTGCACTTTTCATCATCCCAAATATGCAAATTAGGACACATTCAACTTCTATCATAAAAACCGTACAGATACACGAAAAGTTTCAATTGAAGACTTGTTCAGCATGGAATTCCGAACAAAACAAACAAAATTTTTCAAACAATCACGTGTTGAATTTATTAGTTACCTCCCTATGCACTTCACAAAGACATTTGAATGTTCAACATTCAAATCAAGAAATTACCAAAAATTACCATAATAACATTCACTTTCATGAAGAAAAGCAAATAAAAGGCATGTGTCAGCATACAGAAGACCGAACAATTCCAGGATGGCAACAACTGTTCCTGAAATGGTCAACATGATACTATTTGTAATTGGTTTGGTTTGGTTTGTTTGGTATTAACGTCCTTTTCATTTGCTATGGTTATTTCAGGAGGGCGTTATAGGGGCCGCAAATTTTGCCTCGCAAGGGTTCTTTAACGTGCAGCCGGCAAACGACTACACGGGACCGACGGCTTTATTTCCCTTCCGAAGGAAGTGCTTTACTTCCCTGGAAAATCCTCGTCGTCCTCGGCCGGGATCGAACCCGCGTACTCGGGCGTCAGAGGCGATCACGCAACCGCTGAGCCACCGAGGCCGATC
>JAHWFO010002124.1:379165-397333 GCA_023313115.1 Rhysida immarginata
CTTGTTGTTGGAAACGTACTCTCCTAGTCTCTCCCGAGATTGAAGGGAGTGAAGGAAGGGCCATGTGGTTACAATCAACACCTTCACCAACAGGGAAATGACAGGGAACATAGCCCACCCCTAGGTATAAGTTGCTCAAAATCTTTTAAGTCTTTAAACGCAACTGACGATGGTTTAAAACCGAAACGCGTATTAATAATAAAACTACGTTGTTGCAATTGAAACCAGTTATCACGATTATTAATTCATACTGCAACATGGAACTATTCAACCTAAATTATATTTATTTCGTTTTTTAAAGACCACAAAAAGAAGTTATTATAATTCCTGTGTAGACGGAGGCAATAGTTAATTTCATTCATAACAAACCTCTTCTCCTAGAAAATAGGAAATTGTCATTTATAATAAATGTGCAGGTTAAAAATATTTAATGAAGGGTGCTTTTCTTCATCAATAAATGCCAATGTGGTGCAATATAATTAATATGTGCATAGTGCAAGCATTATTTAAGTTTTTGTGTGATTATAAGATAAATATTTTCCTGAAAAACAAACTGTTTTAAATGCTCATTTATCTCTGTGAATCATTAATTAAATTATAATAATTCGTATATGCATTTTATGAAAAAAAAAATGTAATAAATTGGAAAATTGGAATTATATGTAAATGTGTAAATCATTTACAAAAATATATGATAAAATGAATTTAGGAAGAATAAAGAAAAAATCTGGTGAAGACGGGATTTGGACCCGAGCCGCTGGGGCATAGGCTTTCCACTTCTCGAATCTGTCGGGTCGCGAGTTCGAATCCTGCCGTGGGTTGTTTGTTTGTCTTGTACAGAGGGTAGATTATCGTAGAACGATGATCTGCGGCACTTACTCCTTCGAGGGAGTTTTGCGGCACCTCCAGTAACTAACGGCTGCTATGAGATGACAATAGCAGCCGGGACCGATTGCTTAATGTGCCCTCCGAAGCACGGGGGGTTCATGATGGAAGAGCTGCTGGCGGAAGAACAATTAACCAACTGGTCACTCAGCAAATGGGTCAGACTAGGTTTGGTTTGTTTGGTATTAACGTCCTTTTCAACTGCCATGGTCATTTCAGGACGGCGTTATAGGGGCCGCAAATTTTGATAATCAAAAAGTACGTTTATTTCTGCTTTTATCACATCAATATTTAGTGTGGCCACCACCTGCTTCTCGAACAGCACGCATCCGTTTCGGGTAGGAGCGGAGGAGTGTCTCAAACAGAGCAGTATCGTACTCCATGTCCTTCAGCACAGATGTCAGTGTGCGGTCTTCATCGGTTTCGGAATAACATGGAATGGCTTGATGTTTGCACGCTGACGATGTCTTTGAACCGTTGAACGAGAAATTGTTTTTCCACGCTTGGCTTTAATTTCTTGTGCAACGTTGACACAGCTGCGACGTCTTTTGCCACTGTTATTAGCAATGATGTTTTTGCTTTCCTGTGATAATTTCTCGGGCCTACCCTCAGCAAATTCGGCATGGCAGTTATCACAACCTTTCTTCCAATTGTCCGTCACCCATCTATCCGATCGGTTTAACTTGTTCGCAATCCATTTGCGATTAATAAAAGACGCACCTGCTTCCATTGCCTCTCGACGAACTCTATCCATGAAACGCTGCTCTTCACTGTCATTTATTAAACCAGCCATATTTGTTTGATACCAATAGACGCACAATGAACTACTCTCTGCCGAAGCGTCATAAGAGTGTGCTACAACGCTGCGGTTTAAGTCGCAGACCCCTAGCAAAAGGTTATGCACAACCCCGTACACAAAATCATTGCAGAGCAACGGATATGTGAAGCTAAGGACAGAACAGGACGGCCAACAAGCATGTGAAGATATGTGAAGATAAGAACGGCCAACAACGGATATGTGAAGATAAGAACGAGATGTGCGCCAGATTTTTCGGCTTGCTGCTACTGGTACAAATTCCTTACGGAGAATATCACATGAATTGGGTGGACAAATATCCAAAGATACTGTACACAGAAGAATTAAGGCAAATCCTGTACTTGTTTACACCAGGTAGAAGACAAAACCACGTCTAACCAAGGAGTACAAGAGAGTTCGATTGGAATGGGCTCGGGAGCGTATGTTGTGGATAGATGAGTGGCTTTCTGTAATTTTTTCTGATGAAAAGAAGTGGAACCTGGATGGTCCCGATGGAAATGCATTTTACTGACATGATTTGAGGAAGGAACCAGAATCCTTTTATAGCAACCAGCAAGGCGGTGGAAGTGTGATGATGTGGGGTGGATTCTCCTTCAATGGGACTACCAGTTTGGCATTTTTGACTGGGAGACAAAACTCCTTAAAGTACCAAGAAACACTGGAAAATCACTTGGTACCTTTCATGTCTTTTTTGGTTGGGAATAATGGCATTTTTCAGCAGGACAATGCTAGTATACACAAATCGCAGTCAACGAACCAGTGGTTTGAAGCACAGGGTATCAATGTGATGAAGTGGCCAGCCAAAAGTCCGGAATTGGATCCTATTGAGAATCTTAGGGCAGTGATGACACACAAAATTTATGCAAATGGTAGACAGTACTCTTCCATTGCAGAATTGAAAAGTGAAATCGAAATGGTTTGGTTTAATTTGGATCCAAGTCTTCTTCAAAACTTGATCTCATCAATGAAAGATAGTGTTTCAAGTAATTAAGTCCAATGGTAACTTTATTTGAACATGGCTTGAACATTGTTGTTTATTTAGGTGAGTCTCTATACTTTTGAGACACTTTTTTGTACTGATTATTTCAAAATATTTTTTTGTAAAAAAAAAAAAAGAAAAGCTATTTATTTTTGAAAATATTTAATAATCATGTTCACAGTGTGAATAAATAGTGTTTTATTTGGTATGGTCAAAAAATTTACTGATGTGCTAATGCGACAGTTTTTGCAAAGTCTCTATACTTTTGAGACAGACTTTAGTTCGTATATTTTTTGCCAACAGCTACATTAGTCAAGGAATGGCATCTTATGAAACTTCCCTTTATATTGGCTAATGCGGTCAAGTGACCCTTCCTAGAGGGGCTCAGTGCCTATGCAAGTACATAAGGTGGGGATCCTAAAAGAACAGAGTCTTAACTACGAATGGAACAGTCAAGATGCTGTCTGATACAGTCATAAAATAATTAGGTTAGGTTAATTATTTATGAACAGTGCTTATGTCTTTGTCACATTTTTCCGGATACTTTCTTTCCAACCTGATATATGGTGAAGTTTGAAATGTATTTTTAATGGAATTTTGAATGGATTTTTGCTATGATTTAAATAAGATTTTCCGTATGAATTCTGTAAATTAATTTTCGTATATCTTTTGCTTGTATTATTTTTATTAATGATGACTGCGGCATTGTTTTTGTCTGCTTTTATGGTTGTTACCTGATGTTCATTTTGCTTGTTGTTGATGATATGCATTCCATTATTATTATCAAAATTTTATAGATCAGTTCTTTCTGTTAATAATTATTTTCAGTTCAAAATTTGCTGGATGCCTTAATTTATTTTCGTCGTTAGATAGTAATATTGTAATATTCATTCTGTTTCAATATTGATGTTAGGATTTAATCGTAGAATCTTTCATCAATTATTTATTGCCCAGTCGAACGCGTCGATAATATTTATGTTTAATGTTGGAACTTTATACATGTATATTATCATTATGTGGTGAAGAGACGGTACTCAAGAATTAAAGATAAAATAATGTTTTATTAGCAGAGCATAATGAAATTATACACAGGCTGATAACACTGTCAGCTTTTCCAATCTTTTTACAAAATAGATGTGAAAGTAAATTTGAATTCAGAAATAAATACACAAGGATCACAAAAGCTGATCTTTAAGAGGCATTCGTTGATATTGTATAAGGTAGGGTCGTCGTCGTATCCGGGCCAAGGTAAAATTTATTTGTAGACTGACTGAAAGGTGAACCAAGGATGGGCTTGGCACATAGAACGCTAGTATGTTCACACTGATAAAAAAAAAGTTCTTCTATCAGGGAGCCGGCGATGCATCTGAAACGTTGCTACGGAAATGGATTCACAATAAAACATACAAATAATGTAACTGCACGCACATATAGTGAAGCACTTTCAATAATATTTCAGCAAAGCTTAGAAAATAATTACAGTTTGCAGGTCGGATCTTGAGCCCCCGTTTCAACAAGATTCTGCGCACGACGTCCGAGTCAGCATAGATGATGTCTTTTAAATGTGGTTGTTATAATAACAACGTTTTTCTTAACGCTTTGCATTAGTCCATGACTGTCTAAGCGATCACTTATTCTAGTATTCTGAATGCTCAGTAAAATAGTCAGGGTTTAAGATCCGATCTGCAGACTATAGAAGAGAGGACTCGATATGCAATGCCTCTAAATTAAGGGAATTAATGTCACTAAACATGGTAGGGAAGACTCAATAAGCAATATCTCCAACTTCATTTTAATAAATAGGCGTGAAAACCGCAAGGAAATAAACTAATTACTTCAGAAGAGTTGAATGAATAATTCTGCAGCTCGTGGAATAAGTGTATTAGCTCTCGAAGAAATTCGTCTTTTAATTGAAAAAAAGCACAAGTAACGTTACGAGAGAAAACAAGTTTAGTGGAAGCATATTGTGAAAAATTGTTACCCATGTCCAGTTAAGCTGTCTAATTTTACTTGAGAAATAGGAGCTTCAACGGCTAAAGTAGAATTTCTAGAAGGCATGCAGCATTCTTCCGTAGAATGCGATCCAAGTCGTCTATTGAAATTACAAGAATAGATACATGAATATTTAGAAAAGAGATTTACCGAAGAACGAACGAAAGTTCTCCTTTTTGTCAGTAGCGGAGGGAGCACGGGGCTGCTAGCTTCTTTTCACTATAATATCCGTAGAACCTTCTTTTATGCGTGAACAATAATTATTAGAAGTTAAGGAACGCTCTTTTCTAATTGAAGTAGCTACCAATTGATTAGAAACATATCTATTGTGCTTAATTTCAAATTGTGAAATTTTATCATGCTTACTGAGCTCGCCCCTCCATCTTCCAAGTGCGACTGGCTTCTCCTTCTGGTTTGTGGAGAACCTTTCCTCCCTTTTGCTGAAATCGCTCTCGCTCACTTTTCTCGTTTGCTTTCGCTTTCGAACTCACACCATGTGACAATTATACAGACAGAACACTATCTATTTCTACCTCAATTCTGAAGTTTAGATACTTTTATATCTCATGATATCCGGTTTAGATACTTTTATATCTCATGATTTTAGAAAAGTAGAATAGACTGTAGAAATGACTCGCTTAATGAAAATTTTGTAGTAGTAGCGCGAATTCACTGGACTGGACGACGCTTTCTAATTTTCTGGAATAGTATCTCGGGAAAGAAGGAACCATTTGGTACTTTAGGTCCCTTAAGCTTTCATTGCACACGTTTTTTCAAGTTAAAATGAAAGTTGACGGCACGTGCTAACGAGAATTTTTCTACAGAGCTTTTTCTACAGAAATTAGAATTCCAGGAAGTCGGTAAATGTTTTACTGGCGTAAAGCGGTTTCAGCAGGTGATTTTTTTTTTACTGGCATAAAGGTTTTGCTTAAATGGAACATTTAAGAAGCACGAGGGGCACTCTTAAAAGTTTTATCCAGGAACGCTGCACGCATTCCACAAATTTGTTACTTTCTCCAAGTACTTCACTCTATCATATGGTCGCGTACAGAATTTGAGCGTATTGTTTTCGCGTCGCACAATTCTAAAGCTCGCGCATTGGCAGATAGACGTAGAACACAATCAGAAGGCATGGCTTACTATGATTTTCTATGAAAATTCCAAAGGCTTAGAAATGTCCGATTGTTTTGAAACTTTACAACAGACATTTCCTGGCAGAGCTCCGAGTAAAGCCTCGGTTTCGTCGCGAGATTATGAGGGGAAGACGGTCATTTGAAGACGAAACTCGCAGTAGACGGCCAGTCAATGCAGCCATGCCGGAAAACATCCATGCTGTGTCGGATATGATCACGAATGATAATCGGGTAACTATTCCCGGATTGAGGCAAGCCTGAGCATCGAATCATCAGCGGCTAAAACAATTTGCATGACCACCTGCAACTCAGGAAGGTTTCATCACGATGGATCCCTCGTTTGTTGACCCAAGAGCAGAAAGCAGCCTGCCAAGAAATGATCGAAAGGTTCAATAACGGGGCAACATCTGCACAGGTGACAAAACTTGGCTCTATCATTACGACCCCGAAACTAAGGAACAATCTAAACAGTGGCTCCGCAAAGAACAAGGGCCACCACAGAAATGTGAAAAGTTCTCGGAGTGCTGGAAAGGTGATGGTGGCAACTTTCTTCTGTTCCATTGGCCATGTGAGCACTGTTGTGCTTGAAAACAAAAAGACGCTTACAATAGAGTGGTATGTGACATTCTGCGTGCCAAAAGTCCTAGAAAATAGAAGAGGCGTCTGAAGACGGGAATAAGAGATTTTTTGTGGCATCATGACAACGCCCCAGCGCATACCACAGTTAAGACAACTGAGTCTTTCTCTGAAAATCGAGTCAATATGTTGACGCATCCCCCTATTATCCAGACTTGGCACTTTGTGACTTCTTTTTGTTCCCCACAATCAAGAGGAAGCTCAGGGGGTTTACATTTCTACAGTGGCGATGACGTCCTAGCAGTATATAACGACTACAATTTGGAGCTCACTGTTCAGGAAGATGAAGCTTTGTATAGAAGCCGAGGGAGAGTAGTTCGAAAAGTGCTAAAACAACGGTAGAAGTACTTTCTCTTCTATGTCTGCCCAGATGTTTTTTCAGCTTGCCGAAAAGGTGAAAATCACACGGTCCAAGAACGTTGTTTTACGGAGGAGGCTGCCTTTATCTCCTATCTAAAACTCTGGAGCAAATTTTGTGTTTGTCTTCCTTGTATAGCGTGTCATTGTCGTGAACGATAATACTTCGGATATACAAACGGCCACTGATTTGTATATCTTAATAGTCTTGCCTATTATAGCTCTATCAAAATAAGTATAACTTACATATTGGATTCTCTAAGACGATGTCTGGGATATATTTATTATGGAGTGTTATCATTATTGTTGTTTTGGAAAAACCAAACTCAGATCAAGTCCGGAACCCAGGTCCCAGAGGCGCACCCAAGAGAGGGCCAAGCCCAAGGTGCTCAAATCCAAGAAAGGGAAAAATTACGTGATCGTGGGAGTAATAATGTTTGAGTGTAAGAATTTCCTTACTATGTGACAAGTGTTTAGGATTTGGGCTTTCTGTAAGGTTTTGTATAAGTGTGGGTTTATATTCATTGTTGACAGATTTTTGTGTAATGAGTATGAAATAATCCCAATGGTAGAAAGAACTATAGGAACAATATGTACTCTTGATTACAAATTTCTTCAGGTGAGTAAGGGTGGTGGTCGATATTCACAACCTGCCTTCACGTCAAAAATTCCTACACAATGATGGGCTTGTGAGACGTTGCATTGTCGTGCAACAGCCACCACTTTTCACTGTTCAACAATTCTGGCCTCACACGACGACAAGAGCACACAAACACACTTTACGCGAATGAATGGCCACAAGTCAGAACTCGTCGAAACAGAATGAAACTTCGTATGAGTGTGACCCAAGGTCGTTGCTGCGTGATTCCATTTGTCGCGCAGACATGGCGCCATTTGTACTGTTTTACGGTAGGCAGTCCTGGAACATTTTGAATACACTATGTGTATGTTTGTCTCCAGAAGCTTGGCTTGTTTAAATCCTAGATATTTGTAAAATTCACCATTTTCAACAGCACCAATGTGGTCTGGTTCTTCCAATGTGAAACCTCGATCCCTGAGAACTCCATTTTCAATGTGAATTGTTTTGTATTGTCCAATCCAAATTGCATGTGTATGTCTTTTGAAAAAGTGTGCGTAGTATCAAGTAGCTGGTGCAATAGTGTTTGTGTGGAGGCGTACATTTTCATGTCATCCAAGTAGAGTAAGTGTGAAACCGTGTACTAGCCGCTTTTATTGTGTTTAAACATGTATCCGGAAATTGTGCTGTTCAGTTTGTTTGAAAGTGCAATTTAATGCAAGGCAAAATCAGAGCGGACTCAGTGAGTCACTCTGGAAAATGCCCCGATTTACCTGTATTTTATCAATGGTGATGGTTTCACCGTTGAGAGTGAGGTGTAATGTATTTCTGCAATGCAGTATTGTACTTTCTAAAAATGTGATAAGTGTGGGGTTTATTTTATATAATCATAGTGTGTATAAAAGCCATGAGTGTGGGATACTATCAAAAGTCTTTTTGTTATCAATGTAGGTTTCACGGAGGTGTCGATTTTTATTGTGAATTTGCCGTAGGATCACACTCTCTATCAGAAGATATTCTTTACAGTCCATGTCATTTCTAGGGCATCCCTTTTGTTGCTCAGTGAATATGTTGTTTGTATCAATATGTTTATATATTTTTTTTGCAGTACAGGAAGTTATTATTTTGTAAACTGTAAACACGTATGTGATATGTCGGTTTTTTGTGGGGTCTTTAGTGTTATGTGACTTTGGTACCATGTGAATTATTCCTTGGGTGAGGAAGTGTGGCAGTGTTTGCGGTGTTTGCATAGTGTAGGAAATCTGTTTTGCAAGGATCAGATGCAAACAGGTGAAGCACTTATATCAGAAGTTCTGAAACCTGGAACCTTCCAATTGTGAGTACTGGTGTTATGTCGCTATTAGACATGTTTGGGAGTATGGATGCTGATTGCTCCTCTTCCCTAATCCAGCTCGCTTCCCTATATGTTCAACTGAGACAGACCAAAGAGACGACCAGTAATGTTGGGGTGCTGTTTTGTGTGTGCATAGTCTTTGTTTAACTGCTTATGAATTATAGAGTGTCTTTCCATTGTTAGAGAATAATTTGTTGTTTACGCAGAGTGCATGTTTGTATCTCTTTAAACGTTTGTTTTAGTGTGTCCATATACTCTGTAGTGTGTTGATTGTGCTGCTCATTTCTGGCGTGTTTTATTATAATTATTGTTGTTGTTTCAAATAGGAACGGGAAGAGCGATGGGATACCTTCCAGCTACCTTCTGAAATGCTAAATCCAGGGATTTTTACCCAGGAAGTAAAGGATCCTGGCTATATAATATTGGCAGTTGTAGAAGAAGCTTCTTGAACGGCTTTGTTTTTTTTAAAAACCTGTTCTAATTGTATTAAATTCATACAATTTAATGAAATGAATTCCCGAAAGATAAAACGGTCATGAAATAATCCAAAAATTTATTTCATACTCCTCTTGAAATCCACTCTTGGTAATAATTTTTTCACTACAACAATTTAATAATAATTACTTATAAAAATATACATGCGCAGTATGCTTCTTTCGGAAAGTCTTTCAAAACATTGCATTCTTTAAACATCTTTGGATAAATCTTAGATCAAAAATATATCCACGAACTTCCATGGAGAGCAGGAACTATGAGGTCTATTTACTACGTATTGCCACAAATATATCAATCAAAAGTATTCACCAAAGAAATGGAAGGAAGAATAACAAATTTAAAATATACAGAAATTATCCAGGCCATGAATGGAGTATCGGCCGAAGGCAATTGGGTGAAGACGATGGCACATTTTTACATCTCCAAAAGTTGACTAGTGGAAGACTTAACAGCGATTTAGTTTCAGAAACGATTTTTTTTTTATTAATGTTCGTTGTCTCTCTCTTTTTCTTTCTTTCTTACTTACTAACCGTTGGGGAGGAAAAAATTGAGAAGAGCAATAAACACACAAATTAATATAAGCCTCCAGTGTAACGTGATACAGGCGCCTTTGCATTCCGAAACTCGGAACATGGCTCGTCCTAGTTTTTCAATCCACGGTATGCATCGAGCATCTTTCTCCCTTTTACACTCGGAGAAGTAATCGTATATCTCGCTGAAAAGTAGAAAAGAATACTAATATTAACATATTAAATAAAAAATAATAAAATTTAATTTTATCTTTTGAAAAATTATAAATAGGACAAAAGGTGATGACTCTTATTAATTAATTTGCATTTCGAGAAAAAAAATTATAATTTATCGGATGAACGGAATTTTATCCGATCAAGGCCGTCTTAACAGCATTGTAGACATCCTCAGGAGTCCCTTCCACTCACTCAACCACAGGATTAAAAACGTTAATTAAAAAAAAAAACAAACTGCTAATGAAAATCGATGTTTATACTAAAAGTTACTGTTAAATGTTCCTTTATTCGATACTCATTAAATTTATATATTCACAATGGATATAGATTAGCACGATTATTGCCCTGGTGGTCGAGATGCTGCATTTTAGATGCATCGACTCGGCCATATTTTGTATGAAATCTTGAGAAGAATTAAAATTTATAGTTGATTTAAAACGCTTGAAAGTACTATCCCGAAGCTACAAGCATTTGCATAAAGTCTTGATAGCTTCTCGAAGAAATCTCGTATGATTTTGCTTTCCGTTCATAAGTAAGAAAAAGAAAGCGTAGTAGAGATTATTTGAATCCTTTCATTACAATCAGGAAGCCTGAAACCGGCGATACTTAACCTGATGCAAACAAGCCTCACTTAAATTACAAGATTCATTTTTTGGCAAGATAAAAAAGAACGTAGAAGCAAATTTAGCTTTTTGGAATCAACAAACTTTTAAGTAAACAGGAATATTAGAATACTAACGAGTTTGTTTAGATATCCTGTGGTTGAGAATGACTGACTTGAATGCAATTCAACAGCAAATATCATTATTTCAAATGCAGAAGCATAGAGATTAAATGAAGTAAGATAGAGCTAGTATCTATAGTTTATGTCCTCTCTTTGTATTAATGCAAACATACGTATATAATTCAACAACCAACTTGTAGCGGATGATGGCAAACGCCACTTCTTTTTCAAAAATGAAATCTTCTTTACCTTCCAAGAAGAAACTTTAACGGTAAAGTAGTAATATTTTAGGATGTCTTATATTTTCTTTGTTTACACTCTAAACCATCAACAAAGAAAGAGTGAAAAAAAAACAAAAAAACTAAATCATGACATACCGTTTATACCCCATTCTGTCGCACACAGCTGCCGTGCGTTTATCAGTGTAAGAATTATTATTAACTACATTGCTCTTATTAATTAATAATAAAGTAACGCCGGATAATACTTTGATATAACATAATAAATATGTTGAAGGCAACAAACATGATCCGAATGAGAAAAAGTCATCAAAAATACTTTGACCTCAGCACAAATGCCTGAAAAGTTGATAAAGCCGAGCTAAGACCCTTATGATAATGTTTTTTTTGTTTTGTTTTGTTTTTTTTAATTTTTTTTTAAAATTAATATAATAATATGAATTTGAAAGCAGAATTTGAAAAAGTTAAGCCGTTTTCAAGGTATCGTTTGGACGGATGGACGGACAGATGCATAGACGAATAAACGTACAGATCAAGCGTGCATTCTCATAAGCTGGAGCTTCTAAGGTTTGGTTTGGTTTGTTTGGTATTAACGTCCTTTTCACCTGCTATGGTCATTTTAGGACGGCGTTATAGGGGCCGCAAATTTTGCCTCGCAAGGGTTCTTTAATGTGCAGCCGGCAAACGACTACACGGGACCAACGGCTTTACTTTCCTTCCGAAGGAAGTGCGTGGTCTCAGGATTTTCCCCCTGAGAAAATCCTCGTCATCCTCGGCCGGGGTCGAACCCGCGTCCTCCTGGAGCTCCTAATAAACATTAATTTGGACGTTTCATTAAAGCATTCATCGAGGACGAGATGGCAGATGATATGTTTCACCATTCCGCAAGAGTGAATACAATTGATAAATCTATGTATTATGGGTATGTTCACTAAAATTTGGTATAAATGAGACCTATTTCAAATTTTGGTTTTAAATCAAATTTATGAAATCAAATGTAGGGTAAGGCGGGGTAAAGTGGATCAAGTTAAGTTTTTTTTTTTTTTCCTGAAACTTTGTATTTCATTTTTATAAATTACCACTAGATGGTAGTATACTGCCCTTTCGGTAGGTGCTATAGACCCCAAAGAAGTTTCACATGGCCACCAACACGAAACTAAAAAAATTCCACTGTTGACAACGATGCTGAATGCAGGTGAGTGCCAATCATGTCATTTAAGCTGAACATTAATTTTGTAGGTGTGATATATTAGTTACCGATTCATGTAATGACCACAATATAGATATGGGTGAAAGATGAGGTGTTAAGCGTCATTATGACACCTTCGATAGTTCTTTGTGTTTTTTTATAGAAATACGATCTTTAATAGGAAAGGGTAAAGGGGGTAAAATGGTTCAGTCTTTTGGGGGGTAAAGTATTCATATTAGAATGACAAATTGAATGTTTTCCTTTAAACAGACTTGCTATTGCAGATGACAAACTGACCAAATTCATGGAAGCCACAGTTACTGACACTGCTTCATCTGACCGACCTGTTAAACACAGTGATTCCAATTTGGATGAACCAAATGAGCACAGGCAAGTTGACACAGTGCAGAGTGCACTGCATTCACCAGCCAAAAAGATTCAAACCTCCATGAACAGAAAGCGAACTAAACAAACCTCAGCCATTTTAACATCTACGGAGCACAAACAATCACTGCAACGGGCAAGGCAAACAGAACATCAGCTTTCCGGCACTTCAACTAAGCAAGCCACATCAACATTAAAAGAAAAAAGAGAAAATTGTCTGAAGGTAAAAACGAATCAAATAATTGTGGGTTTTGAGGTAAAAACTTTTATGCTCCAATAACAAGCAAATTTAAGCAGTGGAGTCAATCATGGTTCCACGAACTATACGTGCTGGGACGAGTGGGAACTGTTCTTTTATTTGTGGAAAATACCAATAAATTTTTATTATATTGTTCAATTGTTGTATATTCAATGTGCAACTGCAATGATAAGGCTCCTTACGCACAATTTCTTTAATGAACCACTTTACCCACACTTTTGGGGAAAATTGGTTCATGGCGGGTGAGGCCAAAAACTTTTTTTTTAAATAAACTATTCACATTTACAATTTCATATTTTCTACGCATGAGCTTATGGGCCGTATAACAAAGCTAGTAGGCCTACTTTTATTGAGCATGTTAATTGCAAAGTTTATTTTTAATTACTCGTTTTCTTTGAACTGATCCGTTTTACCCCGCCTTACCCTATGTATCTACAAATTAGTGTCTATATGTAAATAAAACAAGTCCGTTATCCGCCGCTCTGCGTAATCTTGTCTTGACTTGAACCATCAAATTGGCGAACAGTGATTTTGGGATTTGGCAGAACTTTTCCGCGACTCTAGTTTCAAGTCTTCAAAATTGTTTGTCTCCCATTCTCCCTCATGCAGTTTTTGCTTCAGATAATATCAGTACCCTTCAATAGGTTTAAGTTAGGGGACAACTTGAACATTATACAGGGTGCGTAAGGTATTTGAGGACCGATTCACGATAAGAAAGAAAACCGAGATATAAGTCGAGATAATAACTTTATTATCGAAACATATCATGAGCACACAAGAAACCTTCTTGTTATATGGCTATTCAATGAATCCGCCTCCAGCTTCTTTAACTGCTTCAATGAGAGATCGAAACCGTCGACATGCTCGAATCAAATGGTCATGGTACATATTGGTCATTACTGCTAGAACACGGCTGCTAAATTCTCGTGACCGTCTGAGCAGAACAGTCCTTCGTAACAGAGACACGTCATTACGTCAAATAACAGTCACGTTCAATGAGGGGCGTACTAGAAACGTCTATGAGATCAGTGCAGCAATATTTAGCGCTCATGGGATATGGCAGCAGAAGACCGACAAGTGTGCTCTATTCACACCATCGGAGGCTGCGTCTCGAGTGGGGACGTGAACATATTCATTGGGACTTAGATGACTGGAAACGCATACCTTGATTCGATGAGTCACGATTCATGTTGGTGCAGGCTGATTGTAGGGTTCATGTGTGGCGCAGACCCCCATGAGACCACTGTGCAAGCTGGGGCGTGTTTACATGGCAGAGTTTGGGTCCTCTGATCAAATTGGACCTACCATTGACTAGGAATCGTTATGTCCAGCTACTTGGTGACCATTTGCAGCCCTGCATGGACTTCATATATCCTAACAAAGATGGGATATTCTAGGAGGACCATGCACCGTGTCACCGGGCCAACATTACTCGCGATTGGTTTGAAGAGCATTCTGAACAATTCCCAACGAATGAATTGGTCACCTAGATCGCCAGATATGAACCCTATCGAATATATTTGGGATATTATCGAACGATCCATTCGTGCACAACAGCCTGAACCTGCAACACTCACGTAATTATGGGAGGCTATCGAGACTGCATGGCTAAACATCTCTTCAGAGGACTTCCCCGACTGGTAGAGTCTATGCCATGTTCGACTTAGCCGGACAAAAGGAGGTCCTACACGATAATGAATAAGTATCCCATGTCTTTTGGCACTTCAGTGTACTTTGGGAAGGTATTCCCATTTTTAAAAATTAGTTTACAGCGAAACACTTGCCCTGATCCTTGTTCTCTGCGTAAAATCCACCGCTAAATTTTCTTCTCTTGCTCTTTTCTAAGGCATCCATTTTCGAAAGTATAGCAGATAGCATTCTATTGCTTAGCAAGAATGCAATATTACAATGTTTTTCAGTACGTCCATGTACGTGCTCGATTTATTTTTATAAATGGAGCTCGTAAAAAACAAACGGTGGTATTTTAAAACTTATGTCAAATATTAGTGAATACATCCATATGATTTGCATTTTTTTTCTTATAAAATGATTTGTTCAGACTTCCAATGAAGAATAACTAAAACGAGTTTTGTGAACAATTACTGTAAAACAACCCGAAGATGTCTCTCAAAACTCGCAAAGAGGGCGCTTATGGCAAAAGCTGCGTTAAAGCATGGAATTATACTGGGATTGATAGTATGAATTAATAACTCATTACTATGTCGTTGTTTACTCGACTCGTATTTATATACCGCGCAGTTTGCTCCATGGTGTCATAAATGATCGCATTCACAAGAAGACGATTGTGGAATAACCCACTTTCACTCCAGGTATACCAGATGCTCTTGTTTCAGGTGTATAAAGGAGCCTGCCAGGGCATTATGAAACCAAATACCAGCGTTTGTTTAGGCTGCCCAGTACTGTTAAAGATCATGGAACATGCCTGGAAGTCGTCACCTTTCACCATTTGTCCAGCTAACGGAGTTTGAGCGGGGTCACATAGTGGGACTTCTGGAGACAGATGGTCCTTCCGCCAAATTGCGCAGAAAATTTGACGGGAGGCGTCTGCAGTGCATGGCTATTGGAGACAGTGGGAAGAGGAAGATTTATTCACCCGTAGACATGGTTCAAAACAGCGCAGACTTTCGGATGAACATAACGATCGGCGCATTCGAATGGCCGCTCTGGCAGAGCCACAGTCACACCATATCTGTCAGCTCGGACCATCCGCAATCGTCTCCTGGAACCAGAACGGCTACTTGGAGGAATGAATGGAGGTCGGTGGTTTTCAATAATGAAAATCGTTTCCGTCTTTCCATGAGCGTTATGTTTTGGTAAAACTAGACTGCCATAACGTTTTTAGAAGTTTCAAAGATTTTACTTTAAACTCTTGGATCTGAAGACTCTCGAGTACCGGGTTCAAATCCCGCTGTGACATGGATTTTGTGTTTATCCTTCATTAACCATGCGAAAAACATCGCATTGATTACTCCGTGATTGCCAGTAATGTAATCTACTGGTGAGAAACCTGAATGGAGAAAACTCATTTGAGATGTGCGGGATCTCTTTTGATGCATCGTAGAAAATAAACGATTCTTAAGAAACCAGAGGAAAGCATTAATTAGTCTATAAAGGTGTTGACAGCATAATACATCCTTTTGACAGCACCAACAACAAAATCGTATGAAGTTATTGTAGTCTGGCAAAACATATGAAGGTAAGATCTTATGTACCAACCTGCATGCCACGGGAATTTCTGTTTGGTCACTAAATGTGATTCCTTGGGTGCACGACTTGGCATCAGACCAACACAGTGGGTCGTCACGAAACACTAAAGGAAGAAAAAAGAAGAAACTATTAGAAGGAGTGATTGAAGAATACAAATTTGTCGTTCCTGATTATAATTATCAGAGCTACCTTTTCTCATCCTGGAGTTGGAGCAAATGGCGTTATCCCTCTCCTTGTATACGTTTATCATCATGGCGGACAGTACGGTGATGTTGGCGTCGTCGCACTTTCCGAGAATGGGAAGTCTTGCCTCCACTGCACAAGCCACCAATTTTGTCGGTGACCTTTGAAGGTGAAGCGCACATTAACGGTCTGGCGTTGGATCACACAGCGACGAACAGAAGCCTAACACTCACCTGGTATCATCGCACGTGGGCACATCAGGAAACTTTCTCCAGCAGTCCACCATCTTCAACATATTTAAACACGTTGCATCGACATTAATATTGCTCGTCACTTCTGGAAATATAAAAACATCCAAAAATAAATAGTGCATCTTGAAACGTCTAAATATTTCTTTAAGATATTTATCTGCTTAAGAAATTTCAAGTTGTATTGGAACACAAAAAAAGGATATTTTACATAGGTGTACCCTGTCACACATTTTTCCGCAAAGAAAAACAGGCTATCAGTTTTAGATTTTGAGATGGCGGAGAATTCAAACAGAAAGATCTGCTCTTTCTCTTACATAACTATCACGACAAAGCAAAATGATTACAGAGTTTACATAAAGTCCCTGAAACACTTCAACATTAAGGTCACAAAAACTATGCTTAAATGGAATCCAACTTTTTTTTCTTAATTCGAATCAACACCTCAAAAATGTGTTCATTCACCAGAGTACATTTCAACTTGTGTACCATTCGTGGAGCAGAGGATTTCAAGACGATATTCGACTTCTTGCCATGTTCTTATCATGTTACTATTGCCTCATCGATTTGCCTTCCTTTAAGTTCATTAATGCTCATGTTTTATAAACAATATTTTTCACATATCCGCAAAGGAGTGGGATTATGCCAAATAACCGGAGAAGCCAAGGGATGGTTTCTTCTCCCCCAATCCAGTGGCAAGCGTTTATCCACAGTGATGCTGTAGTGATGCCATTTACTGGATACAGCTAAACGAAATCTTAAAATTTCCATTTAAAAGAAAAACCATTTTGTATATTTTTTGTCATATTAATGTTTGAAATGTGTTCGGGCTAAGAACGAGAGTTAGGCCTCTATAGAACAATCTAAACTCTATACAACGTATATCGTCGTTTGTTTCAGCATGAGGCTAAAATCGGTTTTTGCAAAAAGAAGATAAAGTAACATTCCTGTGAATGAAACAACCCAAGAATGTGGCTACTGAACTTGATGAATATTGACGGCAAGCCAATAAGTATCCGCAAACAATTTTTATAATTTATTTCAACAAAATAAGAGACCTATCTCATTTTTCTTCATAGTCCTCGTGCTTTTCAATACACTTGTTCCAGCGTTCCACAAGCGTCTGGAAGTCCGCAGAAAAAAATCTGGTTGAGCAGCAAGCCACCCAAGCCTGTTCTGAAGGTTGTCATATGCAGAAACGTGATTAATTTGCAAATCGTTTGCCACATCATCACTATACTGCCCGGCACGAAAGAAAAAGGAAACTGTCCGTAACCATCATAGAGGAGAAATAAGTAGAGATCACATTCGCTTGGAGAGTGAACGATTTCAGATGCCACCATTGGGTTGAGAGCGAAGCGGCGCTGTTTACAATACAAAGACGGTGTAGTTTCAGGAATAGAATTTTCTATTAGAGCAACAGTTGTTGCGAGGAATGGCATAAGGAGAAAGTGAGAGGTTTGCGCGGCTCTATATTATTTTTCCTCTATAGTAACGTCTAGAAATTAGCGTGAATTTTCTTTGCCGAGAGATGACATTAATTTTGGAGCACTTCATGACATTACTATTTTGACTGTACATAATAACAGGAAGTGAGTGCCGCTCGAATTTAGTGCGTCTGTATAAATTTTCTTTTGGTTCCGTGATGTTTTCACAAGAGTAATGCTCGTTTCAACATATCAACTGGCCCTGATCTTAATCATGTAGAAAGTCTTTGGGGGGTTAGGGGGGGGGGGGGGGGGG
>JAHWFO010002124.1:404082-421622 GCA_023313115.1 Rhysida immarginata
TGTGACGTCGTTATTTGCTTTGTTTAATGAAGACTTTTGCGATTATTCTGTGAAGCAGCATCAACAGTAACTGGAAGTCTTTCGCACGGGAATACAATACAGGGTGATTATAAAGTCACTATACATTTTGGTGAAATCATTAACGAATTTCATTTATTTGCACACCCAAACACACCCTAAGTGAATGTGTGGATGGGAGTTACACAGTCAAAGGTCTATGGGCCCTTCATGTTTGCCCAGAGGACTATCAATGGTACCGTGTACCTCGACATGTTGGAGCAATTCCTTGGCCCACAGTTGCGAGATGAAGGATTTAGGATACCGTTGTTTTCAAACAGGATGGGGTACTACCCCATTTGGCCAACATCGTTGGGACTACCTGAATCGCGCATTCCGAGGCAGATGGATTGGTCAGGGCTTGCCAAGACTGTGGGCTCCACAGTCCCCAGATTTGACCCCAATGGATTTCTTTGCGTGGGGTTTTATCAAGTCCAAGGTGTACCAGGTCAGGATTACGCACCATTGCATTGTACAGCTGAAACAACGGATTACAGCCGCGGTGGAGGACATTACACCGCAATGTTGCGCAGTGTTTTCCGGGCCACGGTGGAACGCTGGGAGCTGTGCCGGGATGTGCAAGGGGGACACATTGAAATTTACTAAGAATATATCCTGGTATGATATCTGGTTGATGCATACTGCAATTGCTGCAATAAAACGGAGTTTTCACCAAAATGTATAGTGATTTTATAATCACCCTGTATATCTCATTTTCTAAAAGGGCTTTTCGTGGCGACCAATACAGTACATAAAGAAGCTAGTTGACTGACTCATCAACGCACAACAAAATCTACTGAAGCCACCAACTCGAAACTCGGTGAGGTCATAGGACGGATAGCATAGGGGCGTGTTAAGACCGGGTTTCTCGAAATTCGGACCCCCTGCCCACCCAGGGGGGCAGAAAGAAAAGGAATTGGACGTTCGGTCGCTTAGCTCCGCCCTCAATAAACGCAGATCTTCGAAATTTTGCAGGAAGGTTTCTAGCTACCGTTCCAAAAAAGTAGTTCCCCCGATTTTTGATATTCGAATTTTAAGGGTGCGAAAACTGATAAAAATCGATTTTCGGGGGTGTTACACAAAATTTTCTGATATCTTGATGCAACTTTGCGGGGAATAAAGATAAAGCAACGAAAATCGGAGGGAAGGTTCTCGGGGATATTTCCGCTTTATGAGGGGCGCCAGGAGAGTCCAAAAATTGGCCCCCCGTTTTGTATTTTTGCCGTCTAACTCCAATGCAGTATTTCGCGAGTAAAAAGAGATCTAGAATAATGAAATTTGGTACAGTGATGGCAATTGACGAGATCAAATGTCTGTTTGGTTCATTTTTTAATTATCTGGATCCAATTTTCCGGTATTTTATGTTTCATAAATTAACATACAAACTGTCATGTTGAAAGCTTAGTTTTTACATTGGTCATAAAATATCGATTTTGTTATTTAAAATTTATTTAAAATATCCAGGACTATTTTCGATTTATTATGAAGTAGCTGATGCACCCGGCGTTGCTCGGACTCTTTTTTGATGAAATTCTGCAATTTCTGAATGTGAATATACAGAAAAAGTGAACATTATTCTCCACCTTTTCTCTCCGGTCCTGCGTCACACTCTTCAGCTAAAGAGCCGGTGATTGGAGAGGAGTGAAACAGAATACAATAAGAACATTTTTAAAAACTTTGTCTGTCTGTTTGTCTGTTTGAACACGCTAATCTCCAAAACTACTTGACGAATTTTCATGGGGTTTTCACAGGTAAATTGAGCGTAGCTTGCGGTAACATATAGGATTTCAAAAAGTTCAGTTCAGTCAGCTCAGTTCAGCGCAGCCTTCATCTCCCGCATGCGAGGAGACTAGCTGATTTCAACAGCGTCCACTGATATCTTAATTTAATGTTTTTGGAGTATGCTCAGCTTAGTAGAAAAGTCAAAAGATGGTGCTTCATAGTTGATTTTTAAAAGGCGCTCATATATAACAATAGCGAAGCATTGCCGGGTCTGCTAGTCAATGATACAATAAATAATTTACTATTACTAAAAAAAATTATTTTTTTTGTCCGCAAAAAACGCATTGTTGCATGAATTGTTGCATGAAAATGAGTTTCGCTTGGTAAATTTTGAATATCATTGTTGTAGCCTTTGGTTCAACGGATTTTTTTCAAACTTAATCCACGGGCCATATATTTAAGATAATAAGTCGTTTGCCCGGTTATTCCAGGGGCGGTGGAGGGAATAATATTTACTATTTAATATACAAATTTACTGTTATGATGCGGGATGGCCTAGTAATAATGATTATAATAGTTATGATATAATATATTTGGTCACCGGAGGCCAATTAAATGCGACTCATCTTTTTATTTAATGGTAGTCGCATGTTACTGGGGCAGAATTTTAATCCCGACACTCAAAATTCGTTTAAAGTGTTAAATAATCATTTTTCTACTTCACTTTTAATGGAAAAAAATTCCTCTACGTTTTTGCATTCAGCTTTAAGTGATTGACTTGTTTAAGAAACATATAAAATGGACCACGAAGAAAATTTCTAACCATTTAATCTAAACCAGATGTACTTCTTTTGGTATTTCTTTAGAAGTATTTTTAAGTTTAAGTAAAAATAAAATTCCTTTACATGCATTTACAAAGCTGAAATTGTAATTTTTCTGTTGTAATCGATTAGATATTTTGAAATCTTCGTTAAATTTGATAGGTAACAACTTAAGCAACTTCAAAATATTCTAGTTTCTAATCTCAGTTTTTTAATTTTCCCAAATACTTATTCCTTAGCTAAAAAAAATATCAGCTCAACGTAAGTTTAAATTAAGAACTACAACACAGGGTTCTTAAATAAAAATCCCTCCTTATTAGAAACTTACAAATATTATTATTAGCTCCATTTAAAAGAAAGTTTAGACTTCTCTTCCTTTTCTCAGTCCAAATTAAATGGAATAGAAATGCCTCTCCATAGAAATGCTGCACGTACTCGTATAAATAAGAACGAACGAATAAGAACGTAAAATTCTCAATCAACAAAGACAAATTAATGAATTCATTCATTTTCTCAGCAAGTTCCTATTTTTTTTATCACTCTTTTGTATCCGGTAATTAATCCAATCAAATAAAGATTTTTTTAGAAGCAATAATTTCCTTTTTCCTTTAATAGTTCGTTTTCTACATTGATTATTTTTTTCCTTTTTTCTCCGTGAATCACAGAAGCAGAACGCCTTATTAGTTTTGCACAACTTTAATTGGCGAAGGCCTTGTTTTCAGTAAAGACTTGAGTAACGAAAATTTGTTTTCAGTCCTCTTTATGGATTTAAAAAGTAAGATCGACGAAAGTTCTTTCTTGATATGGGAGAATACTGTGATGATCGTGAGGTTTTATGAAATTCCTTGGAACTTTTTCTCTTATAGAATGGAAAGTCCATCGTGATGAATGCTGGAGTCCTCCTGGCCATCCTTTCCCTTTTGTTCTCTGGAATCGGATATCTCTCCATTTGTTATCTTGTTTCTTCTTATTTCTCTTTCAATTCCCAATGCATTCCATTTCGTATTATCTTCTGCGCAATCTTTTCATGATAAATATCTAATTGATAGTAATTTCTCAATTCCTTTTGTCATGCTCCAATATTGTTCAAAGTAAACGGCGTATAATCAAAATGCTTTCGACTCCTAGTAACCTCTTTGTAACGTCACAAGTAGCGCTGGGAACGTTATTAAGCAGAACGGTTTATAAATTTTGTCCAATTTTATAACTATGTAAGTGAACTTTATAATTTTAAGGTATTTAGGAATTAAACAAATAGTTGGTAAATATTCTAAGACGTCTCCCTAACGACGGACAGGACAATTGCGTCCCGAAATTATAACAAAACAAGTAATAATGGAACTAAGCTACAAAATAAGAAGTAATAATGTACACATGACATTTAAAGATACGTGGCCGACGAAAAAGACAGGCACTTAAAAGTCACATGACCAAAGTAGATCTAGCAACAATCTAACAATCATTGTTTCTATCTTGCAATTCAACAATCAGTGTTTTTTCGTTTGTTGGAAACAATGAAGATTGGATTGTTGCTCGATCTATCTTGGTCATGTGACTTTTCAGTCTTTCTAGCTGGCTTTGTAAAGATATGTTACAGAAACTGCTCCAAATAGCGGTCTTGTGCTGTGATGTATTATCGTAGATCCTCCCCCTCTTCGTTATATATTTTTCCTTTTTCTGGTTTTTGTCATATTGGTACACATTCTGTTTACTTTTGTGTCTTTTTCCGGAAATTTATTCATTTTTTTATTTTATTGTTGAATTAATTGAAGGTGCCTGTAGTTTTGCGTATCTACTTTCGGAGAATTCCAACTTTAAGCATAGGTGTTTAGGATGTTAAACAAGGTACTTTTAACGATAACTGAGGAAAACTCCTTTGCTGGGACACAAAAAAACGCATCAGACAGACGCCTTTATGCGTGCAGGGAAACCAGCCTAGTAGGATGACGCGCAGTCGCACAAAGGCAAAAATGTGAATTTGCGTGCATGGAAATGGGCTTCGGATTCATTCGTCGAGCATGTCATTCTCGAGCAATCCGTGTGGATGACTGAAGTGGGCCGGAGCATCATTTTAGTGCCCCTTTTTCATAATCAAACTAAGCGTTCTAAGAGTCATAGATAAATTAAAATGAAGACACAATTTAAAAATCCCCCTTGAAGTTATGTTAAATTTTGGAGGAAAAGAACTCCAGTTATTCGTCAAGCTATCCGTTAAGACAAGCAATTGACTTGAAGATATTGTTAGTATCGACGGATCGAACCATCTGTTTTTACTTCCTATATAAATTTCGAAGTTATACTGTAATCTTGAAAGTTAGTCTCAAATCGTCTCGTCTTTGCTGTTTTAGAAGCTTTGCATAATGGTCTCCTGGATTAGATGAGCAGGGTTAGTCCCCAAATCGACTATGTCTCAGAAGCTCCTGCAAACTTAAAGGTATATTACCCTTGTTTATTTTCGTGTGACTCTTCGTCAATTTTCTTTTTTTTTATATTTGAATGTGACTTTTTAATGGCGATTGAAGTGTATGCCTATTAGATTTCTTTTTGAGATAGTAAATCTATTTTTTTCTTTCTATACAGTCAAAAAACTTTTGTCAAACAAAACTTTAATTAAATGTTTCAATTATTAGTAAAATAAACAGGATATAATTCTTTGAAGGGAGTAGACCAAATTCGTTCTCAGTGTAACTGACTAGCTATCTATTCTAAGAAACGTAAGTAGTCTTCCTATATAAAGTCGCACGTTCGATTTCTACTGTAAGACTGACTTCTTGTCTTATCATCATGAAAACTAACCTTTTCTCAGGCCTAAAATACGTACCGGTATTTCGTAAACCTTTGTCTATAGACTATTTAGTCCATGGAAAAGAGAATTCAGGGGATAGATAGTTTAAATTTTCGGCGCTTAAAGAACGACAAACATAACTCAGAAAGACATACCGTTTGTTTAGGTTACGGCATATGTTCAATATAAGCCCCATCTATATCAGTGACATATTGAAAGCATATCAACGGGAGCACGAATCGATTTCCGGACAAGCCATGTTATGCTGGATTTAAGCTCAAGCCGTGATATACAGGATCTTTGAGGAATCTCCACCGCTGGAATTTATCATGGGATCAAGTCCAAAGAACGGAAAACTTCTGAAGACGACTCAATGATCGCCGAACTTGGCACAAGATAATTCCTTAGACCAGTATGAATAGTGCTCCGTCTTGCATGAAGAGAGTGTTTTGGAAACATCCTCGTTCAACAAGGCAGGAACCACATGTTGCGCAAGGAGTTGACAGTAACGCGCACTCGAAGTAAGCTAGGTCCAGAATGAAACCAGCGGTGAATCCAAACCATACTGTCGCGTAATGAGAATGCAACAGGTACTCGGCACCCCAAATGCAACAGTTCTGCATACTAGGATAAAATGTGCCTCATCTGTCCACAGAATTTTCCAAGGCCACATGTCCCCAACAGCTTTCTCGCCAGAAATTGATAAGCAAATTCGGCGCGCTCGTGCAAATCTTGCGGATTTAACGGTTCTACTGTATAGATCCTAAAGGGATATCACAGTAAAATCTATTGCATCACCTTTTGCACAGTAAACCAGGGGATGGGCAATTCACTTGCCTCCACTGGACTGGAACCTTTGTCGCAGAATACCAGGATCATAAGACTAAGTCAGCCACAAGCTGGCGTCTTTCCCAGTACTAAGGGGAAGATACCACATCGAGATATGACATTATTTTCTATGTATACTTTAATTTAAGTCAATCAGCATCACTGTTTTTAATGCTGTGACATTTCTCACACATGCCTGGTAGAAGATTGCAGTCCTCGGGGAGCCATTTTTGACAACGCAAACATTTTATCCACCCATTGTGTTGTCTTTTTGCAAAATAATAGCCTTTGCAGATGCAAGAATAATTATTCTGGTCTACATGATAAGAAAAAACACTGCTTATATCGATAGCGACCTCGCGGGAATGAAATTTCTTCTCCTTCTCAGACATTTCTTGTGATTTCTTCCTCTTTGACCTGCTGATTTTTCCTTATACCCTTTCCTTACTTTGTTGCGAACCTGTGCACAAAAACTTGTTTGTTCCTTTCCGCGTTTTTTTAGTTCTTGCTCTGCGTTGAGAGTAGGAATCGGCATGATATCGGTGAAAGAGGTGGTGCTTTCAACTCAATTTCCTCCAGAAGTTGGTGGTTTGGGATTCAAAGTAGTTTCTGTAGATATAAACGCTTCAGCTGAAAGAGCTAACATTAACGTTAAAATTACCACTAGCTTCGTCTTGGTTCGAGGTAAAGAGATGTTGAGGAAGGGTATCTGAATTACATGGGAAAATTCCACATTCTCTGAAGGCAACCCATTGGGATTGCCAATAGGTTGCCGTATGACATTATGCATTCACCATTTAGCAATTCACCATATTTACCGTATTCATTCTTATAATTCTTGCTCCATTGCTGATCCAATTCGATAAACCCCTCTGCCAATATTTCTTCAGTGGCAAATATACCCAAAAACTTTTATTGGCGTTCACCCCATTCATCTGGCTTAAGACACTAGTGTGGCGTCATATTCAAGAACAGTCCCCGACAGGATTGGTTCTCTACATATCCAACATATGGATGTGGCGTCCTTATATCCATATTTATCCATGGCATCCGACATCCCATTCTAAAACAGCAACACCTTATTCTAGGAACTTCCATAGTTATATGATATGCATATTATGAATCACTTAACCAGGTTAATGATTAAAATTCACTGTCAAAATTATGTCACCGTGTCTTCTTTACAGAGCGAGAACAGTGATTATACGTATGCTAAAAGTTGATTAAAGTACAAGCAATTTTATATTTTTGAAAGTTTGACTTCGGATTCTTAAACATCAAAAATTAGAATAGGAATGTCTTAAAGATCGACCCTCTAACTCTGTCTTCATCGATGAAATTGAGTTCATTTTTATATAAGTAAAGAATTTTGTTCTGTATCATAATCTTTTTTATTTTGTAAAATTTTAAATTATAAAATATTTTGTCGCCCGGTTGACTATCGCCCAGTTTACCCTCGTCCATAGGTCCATCTTCCAGTTGAGCATTTCCCGATTTATGTAGACTATTGAGATTCTACAAATTTTTCTGATATTAAGTTAGGGTACCGTAAACAGGGGTTACTTTGCAGACCCGGGGGGGGGGGATAACTTTGTACAAGAGAGTGCAAACATTTGCTGCTCTCAAAGAAGTTATTTTGTGTTGAATGATTTTGTATTTAACACTTTAATGCAATCTTATTGTAAAACAAAATCATTCAACACAAAATAAGAGCAGCAAATGTTTGACATTACCTTGAGCGGTGTGCAAAGTAATCGCGGCTTACGGTAGGTATGTTAAAACTGGTAATATTCAATAACTGCTATAAAATCGTACACACGGCTATTTTTTTCGCAGATCTATCGTATCATTAAATCATTTCAAATGCATTTGTGCCAAAACTCAATAAGGATTATTAGATTAATGAGTGTTTAGATATACAGGGTGTTGCAGATAACTACAGGGCAGCATAACGGGAAGCCTACCCGCTCGATTGCAGGGGCCGGCTCGGTCGATTGGCAGAATGGAGGGAGATGAAGGTGGCCTGCAGCAGCCAGCAGTTTCCACAGTCGGGGAGGGGGGTGAACGTTAAAACTGTCATGTTTTTGATAAAATTACCCAATTATCATTTGATGTCGAGCCGGCCCCTGCAATCGAGCGGGTAGGCTTCCCGTTATACTCCCCTGTAGTTATCTGCAACACCTGTACATTCCATTGATTGGTTGGTTTGTTAGATTTTTTAGGTGCGTTGATTTCTGGATCGTTTGTGCATTTTTACATAACAAATTCAAAATTCATGCTGGGACGTGTGAACTTCAAAGCTACAGTGCCCCTGCTCCGGCCTTTGATTCATTATTGATATGAACTGATTTAAACTGACCTCCGTTCGACTTATGTAATCTTATTACATAAAATCCGAATTTGTTTCTCAAAAATTTTAAATAAAACTCATCAATATCAAAAAGGCAGCCTTATTACTGTAAAGAAATGCGTATTAATTAGATTATACGAACCCTTTTACCACAAGAAAACATTCATGATATCTAGCGTTTCATATCTCGGATGTTTTCTTGTGCTAAGGTTTCCCTTCATATACAAGCAATTCTACATTTTAGTTTCTTCTTATTTTTTCATTCTATGCCCGTGGAGCAATTTTTGATTTTTAAGGGGAAAATTAATAATATTTATTCATAATAAGTTTATACACAGGTGTGGAAGTATGTCACAGGTGTGGAAGGGGCATCAGGACTTTAGAGATGCTTAGATAGGGCATGGCCAAAAAAACGTTGGGAACCACTGTTCTGTACCTTTCATTGTCTGGGATCGCGGGTGGATCATTTACAAAAAAAAAATGATGAATCATTGTACATGCTACATTAAAACTACCAAGAATTCGCTGCATCATAAACAGAAAGTTTAAATTTTAAATTGAAATATGATGAATATTTTTGTTGACGGATATAAACGGCACTCTCGAAATCATAGGCTAAAACGGGACTCTTAATAAATAAAACTGTGAGGCCCCTAAAACAATTTGGTTAATTCACAGATACGAATTCTGGAGTAAGGAAAATTTCCAAGTGCAACTAGCGACTGTAAGTGGCCTTGGCAGTTTGAGCGGCTCGTTAAAACAAACGAAACAACAAAGCAAACCACTCCAAATGAAACCTCATTCCTCCAGTTGTTGGCGAATCATTAGAAAACAGTAGAGAGCGAGTGTTTTAGCCAGAAGTAAAGTTAGCGCTTCTTAATAAAGGTTTTTAAAGCTTAATTGGATGCTTGTAACTCGTTTTTATGGCTTACTAGATGGAGCCCGTCAAAATTTGACGGTAAACAACCTATCTCCATCTCTTTAATTAAAAACCTATTTGCCTCTATTGTTGTTGATTGTTATCGTTGTTAATTTGATCATCAATGCTAGCAAAGTTATTGATTGTGACGTCATTGTGGAGAGGATTGTTTGATTTGCCAGTGTAAGCTTACCTCTAATTAATAGTAATTATGGACACATAAACTAACTTTGACACATCTACAGATTTCATCTAAGACCAAAATGGAAGTTTCAGATGCAGTAGTTTTCTCCAACGAATTGTGGAAAGAATTTTCAGTGTTTGCGCGTGCCTCGTGATTCTTATGAAAGCATTGAATTGCTGGAAAGCAAACACTGAAAATGTTAACAGTGTAAAAAAATGTAATACACTTTTGGATCACCCGCTATATAGATTATGATATTGCTTATCTTTCACGTGCCAATTCGTTTTTAATCTTTTAGTACTATATTAGATTAGAAAAAAAGAAGCCCACCTTTTCTGATATAACCGCATGATAAGAAAATGGGATTTTGCATTTTTAACAACATGTTTAAAAATCCAGTTTAACGGTTTAATTCTTTTTGTTTTGGTGGCGCAATCGTTTTGTCTACGTGAACGTGCTTTTTTTTTTTTTAAGTGGAGAATAAAAATTAAACCAAGACCGTTAATGCCGATGGCAAGGCTTGGTATCTTAGCAATCGAGGCTATATTATTATATCCCTTCCAGGAAAAATGTTAGTAATCCTAATTATAAACGGAATGGTTGCAATTTGATAGGCAGCGAGAAAAATAAGAAGCAAAACCGTGAACGGAAATTTCTTCGACTTAAATTAACGACTATAAAGATCTTGCAACTATACGTTATGGGTGTTTTAAGGAAGTTTGATCAAATAGTTTATTTCCGAAATTAGAAAAATCCCTGTAAATTTTATCTTCATTTCGTTTCCCTGAATATTATCTCGCATCAGAATGAAGTTTCTAAGGCAATTATAGCTATTCCTAAAAATGCCTAGCGATTAAATTTTAAAAGTTACGCAAGAAATGTTTTGAAATCTCGCACAATATACATAAGGTTTGGGTAGTGCAAAAATGCATAAAGAGAAGCGTCAATAGCCTCACTAATTATTTCAAGGATTTATTATTTTTCATGTTCTCGAATTACAACTTAAAACTTATGAAATGGATGGAGGATAATTACGGGATATATCGTCTCTGTTGCTAACTCAAGTTTTTAGCGTTTTCATTCTTTGTAAGATTTTGAGAGGGGGAGGAAGAAAAGAAAATTTCTCACGTTTAAGTTCAATAAACTCCCCCCCCCCCCTTTGCGTGTCCCTGAGTCGAAATAACCTTCTTCCTTGACTCACGCACCCGTTTCCATTAGCCATCCGTTGCAAGGGGGGAAAATAGTTATATGTATTAAAAAAAAAAGTGAAGTCTTTTGTTAGTAAAAACAAGAGGAAAAAAATTTTGTAAAAGCATCCGCGTTTGACATCATATTTGTGAAAACAAAACAAGTGTTCCGAAAATGACGACTTGAGTCTTTTTCTTATTGAAACACAAGGGTGATGGATGAGTAAAGGAAGGTCGAAAGAGGGGCTGTGGGTTATAATGGCGCTTATTGTAAGCCCTACACTCAGATGAGTGACGGCGAATATTGAGAGACCCGGCAGGCGAGGCATCCTGAATTGGTGCCAAAACAATTCTGTAGACAAACACGGAGCAATTTATCTCTAAGCTGATATTAGAGATCGGACTGGTAGATAAAAGTTAAGGGATTCGTTGATGCCTCCAGGAACCACCCGAAATAATTTCCTCTGACCTGTGAAATTCATATCCAAAAAAAGTTACTCATATCGGGGAGACAGTAAATGTTTGTTGGATATTTATACGAAAAAAATCCATTTTTAACGATGGAGGGGGGGGGGGTAAACAAGAAAAAAAATTAAAACAAAGAAACAACTTGGCGCTTTTTTCGGTTTGAAAGTGTTGAACAAATAGTTTCGGGTGGATCGTCTTAAAACAATTGAGCAAAGTGTTCGAGTAACAAAATCCCATTGTAACGCATATGCTGGTGGTTTTACGATGAACTGTTTCATTTTCTCTTGAAAGGGGAGACAAAAAGGGCAATGAAAGAAATATTCTCAGGCATCTTGTTCAAGCTAAAGTTTCTCCTGCCTGTCATTTGCAGCCACTTGTGAACAACTGTCACCAGCTGTGTTGGCTCGAGTTCTGCGGTGCGTGAGTCAAGTCGCGTGCATTTCGCTCACGTTTCCTGAGTTTTCCTCGACGAGAATTCAATGAAAGAATGAACATTTCGAATTAAAAAAATAAAAAGTCACATGTATCATTTTACCGGTTAGTTTTACACAATTTCCCTTTACGTTGTGCGTGTGATGTGGGCTTATATTATCTATCACTTACCTAGGAGGCAGAGGAGGACGAAGCTCAGCCTAGCCCCTCCCGGACCATCTCCAGCCATCTCGTGCACTTCCACCGCGCCCCTCGCCCGCTCTTTTGCCTCCAACGTCTCTCTCTCACTCACTCACTCTCTCGTGCATCACCTCCCCTCCATTTTCCGCCTTCAGTGACGTGGACCAGTCGCAAGTGACGTTGGGTAATCTTGTTTTGCAACAGGAAAAAACTCGAAAAGAATGTACAACAAGGCCAAATTTAATCTCATCTTAAATTAATCCACAAGTGATTTAATTTGAGAGACCAACTTAACTCAACGTTGGCGTTATAAATATTAAAGTTGTATTCTCGAGCCTAATAAAGCGCAAAAAGTAGTTCATATTAGTTAAACTTAATAAATGCTCTCTTTTTTGTTTCACTGCTGCTTTTGTTCTCTACCGCGAGTTTACCATTGAGCAAACCTATTATTTTGAAGTTATTTCACCAAAGCAAAAAGCCTCAAACTTGAAAAACAGACATGAACTCGATTTTTTTTTGTGTTCATTTTACTTTATATTCCCATGACATAAAAATCCTTGATAATTCAAAAACTTTATTCAGATATCCATCAAACCAATTTAAAAGGCAAGCACACAATGACATAAATTTTTTAACATTTTTTTTATTTTTTATTTTTGCTTCGTTATTTATAAATTTTCCTCATAGTTCGAATTCTTTTTAAAATATGTGAAACTTGTATTAACTTTTGATTTATTAATTTTTATTTATGTTTTTCAGTGAAAATGAAATAGTAGACTATAATTTTAAAATTGGCACAAACTCTGATCTTGTTGCATTTACTCCATGTTCAATGGCCTGTTCATAGGGAAATTCTATCCTGAAATGCGACTATCATATCACGGATATTGTTGATCAATTGATCGTCTGTTTGCAGTTTCCCAGATACTAATGAGTTAATTGAATAAATGAGACGGAACCAATAACAGATAAGAATGATTTATATTTTATGCGATCAAAGATCAAATTTGTTTATTTGAATTTTGAACAAAAAAAAATTTTTTTTTTCGTCTTCCCCTCCGTTCTCCGTGGATGAAGGGTTCCTGCTCTAAACGGCTAATCCCGCGTGCCAAGGTCATATTCATATACAAATTTGAGCGTTTAACACCGACGACATTCGACCACCTCCCATGTCAAATGAAATGAGGGAACAGAAGACGAAGGGGAAAATGAAATAATAATATCGAATTGTAAGTGGTTTGGAGTCACATGACGATGGCGCCTATAAAGCGCTTTAATTCGCAGGAAGACAGGGAGGCAGAGAAGGAGGAGGAGGAGGAGGTTGGCCGCGAGGGGGCGGAGAGCTTATCATTGCACAAACGATCCGCTTAGACTGATCAGAACACAAAACTCAGTTACGAGACTGATAAAATGACGCTTGTGTGTAGTTTCTCCGCACCCTCCCTCACCAAGAGTACGTTTGAGAAGATAAAAGAACTCTTCTCAAGAATTTTAAATTGACTCATAGAGGGCTCTCCTCCCTTGGCAAATGAAATTTCTTACTGTTCCTGCCTCAAAATAATAATCTCGGGAAAACAATAAAGTTCAGAGTCCCCTCCTACCAAGAGAAAATCCTGAATGGAATTAGTATGCAAATTTTACTCACACTTTAGTGAGCATAGTTTTTTTGGCTTAAAGTATTTATTTTTATTATATGCTATAGATGAAAAAAAAATTAACAAAAACAAAAGAAAACAATAAAACAAGACGTCCGATGTTCGCCATAGTTTTTGGATTAATTAAAACTTTTCCTGCAACTTTATTAACTATTCTGGTCTAGATAACGAGCCTGAATTTTTAATAACAGTTTGATGAGCAGAGAGGACGTCGGAACGCATGAAAGGAAAGTCAGGTGTCAAAAGGGGATCCAGGAAGTGGTTTGACAACACTCGACGGAGATCAGAGATAAGGGGAAGTGGCGTCATCAATGCGCACGCTTCCGCTCCATGCTCGTCTTTCCTCTTTAGTACCCTCAATGACATTGCTAACGTCTGCTTATTTGTACCAATATGTAGATTGCTTTTTATTTTTCCGAATAATTCGTAATTTTAAGAGTGTTTAAATATTTTTCTGTATGACTTGCAAAACTTGAATATTGCAATATAATCAATACAGTATTCTCATTAACCTCTTGTCATAGTTGACATTAGCTTTTCGAAAAATAATAAGAGAAATATTTTCATTAGTTATGATGGTAAGGATATGCTTTTCATCTCGTTTGCTCTTCTCATTTATGAGCAACAAAAGGCAGGATCTAAAAGCCTGAGAAGAACGTGGGAAATCCATATTTTGTCCTATTTATGAAAATGCCCAATTTTCGAAAGTGCCAAAATGAAATCGTAAGCACTTTAAAAATATCATCATCGTTTGTCATATCAATATTATACACACACTAGATCTATAATTGAGACGATAACAATCCACGAATAGAGTTTTTTAAAATTTAAAAAGCTACCTTTAAAAGCGTGTGTCTTGCTGAATCACCTTTAATAATAGTAGCAGTGGCACCATTTCTAATAGCTTTATTGGCGGATATCCATATACGACAACCTAGGACAGTGCTGGAGCAACCCTATTCGAGAATTGATTTTCTTTAGTTTCATTTAATTTAACGCCTCATTCACTTAATTGTTTGGTTATTTTTTATTGGAGGTTATTGCTGATGAGGTCTGTCAATTTGTTCGAAGGTTCTCCTCTTGGCAATCATTTGGGATTAACACGGAACATGTTGGCATTATTTCTTTCCTGGTTGGAGCATTAAAAAAGACCTGCATGTTTTAATTCCCTGCCCAATAAATACAACTCTCAACATAAAGCTACAAGTTTTATTAAGTGAAGGAAACGTAAACGGTTTGAATAATGTTAATGTAAACAGCAAAGACATACATACACATTTTTTTAATATACACATTACAATTACAAACAGATGCAGCTTTAAAGGAGTTCAAGTGAGTGTCTTCACTTTCGAGGTCCCTTCCAATCATCAGTACAAATGAATCGAGCATTCATTTCCCATCGGATAAACGCTTCGTTGGCACATTTTCAACTGGCGATCTTCTGCCTCTTAATTGATCTTATAAACGACTGCGAGTTCTTTCCCTCAAGAAATTCAATAACGCGAGTCAAATATAAATTGATTGCATTTAATTAAAAACTTAATGAATTCAACGGAATAAATTTCTCCCCCCTCCCTCCGATTTCCTTTCTTGGACTGTTTTTTTTTTTTGTTGTTTTTTTTTCGTTTTTATTTTTTAATTTATTTTTTTTTTTGCCTCCATCAAGAAAAAGTTCAATGAAAATCAAAACTCATTAAATCAATGGGTGAGAGAACGTGCTTTCACCCTCCTCCTCGATGAGGCTCCCAGATAATGTAAAACCTTCAATGGGCTCATTCCAGTCTGAAGTGGGAGAAAGCATTCTTTGACAAAATGGAGTATGGAGTGTCGCCATGAGGAAACCTCTTGGTAGATTACGTCAGACAAAAGCGCCCAGCCGAAATGGCCGTTGCCATGGAGACGAAGGTCAACGAGGGAGCATTCCAAGTAGGAACACCACCCCCGCACGCCACGGGGATAACAGGACGATCGTCAACGACTTCTGGCTCGTAGTGGACACACGCCGAGCCTCTGTAAACTGCGTTCGTGAACTTCTCCTGCAGATCTCTACACATGAAGTTGTAGTAGCCACACACTACCATGCCTCGAAAGGCTTCCCTACAGAGAAAGTAGAAAAAAAAAATTAATCAATTACACATAACTCTCGCTATATAAAGACTTGAGAGATACTGAAATAGCGTCGCTTTCAAGCAAAAGAAAGAGGTATGATAATATGGAAATAAGCGAAAGAAAAAAGGAAAGAAATGAGGACAAGACCGTGCCATCCCACAGATAAATCTAAAAATGAATGCTTTAAAAAGCTTACGTCGGGCTTAATTGGTCCAGTCATCCTTTCGAAACGTTAAGATAAGGCACGAGAATTTGAATAAAATTCTCATTTGAAATTTTAATCTTTTTCTTTGCACGATAAAAAAAAGAAACGACTGACGAATCCACACGAGATATCTGTTGATTACACGTCAAAGCTACTGTAGCTTATTTTCCTCACGCACGCTGTACTAATGTGTTCACGGAAGAAACACTGCTACGTAGTCACAAGTTAAAAATGATTGAAAAATCTGAATGAAGTTGTAATAAGTGATTAGAATGTGTGTTGTATGCATGTCTGCGTGTTTTGTTTTGTTTTTTATGAAAAAAAAGTGAGCCTTGAAACTTTATTTCGTCAGAGTTATGGGAATCTGAGCAGAAAAACAAATGTACAAGAGCGTAGTATTGCTTAAGCCGCTCAATTGGCACGCGACATCTGACAGTTGTGATAATCGCTGAGAAGACGATTTATTGATTCCTAAGATTTTTATCAGCTTTTCTTTTGCTCTAATCGCCACCATTAATAAGTGGTAGTGAAATTACTAACCAGAGTCGAAAACTATAGATGAGCATCGTGCATGGTGATGACGTTTTAAAACTTCGGCGACTTTTTAATATAATTCAAAGTCTATCGACATATTTCATGCTCATTCCTATTCACCTCTATTAAAAAAATTAGAATCATCGATACGTAGTCCTAAAACTATGGAACATCTATAAAATAAACAAATTTTTCTCATAAAAAAATAGGCTGTGTTGATTTGCTAATAGGCCAATTTAATTTAGATTCTACATTGTAGAAATATCAGGCACGAAATAAAACGTTTCACAATGAATTCTTTTTATCAAAATAAACTGGTATAACGCAAAGAACTTTCTCATTTAGAAACCTGTTCTGTTTTACAACGAGCTCCCTCTTCTCTATTACCTCGTCGCACACTGTCGTTGATTTTGTCATGCATCTTCATTGCTAATTAACATTTTAATTTCTCTGTTGTCTTCATTTAACGGGATGACAATTTAATGAATCCAAGACTGATTTCCTTATAATTACCCATTCTGACGCGGCCGGGCCCCCCCCGCCCCCCGGGCCGCCCCGCGGGGTATTCTTTCATAACAAGTTCATCCTTTAAACCGTGCATAGAGAATCTTGTTACGCAATTGAGCCGCTTTCGTTATCCTGTCAAACGCCCAAATATGACTTTTAATACGAAAGAAATTCCCTTAATTATAAAGAGAATAATTTCCAAACTGCACTATGCGATTATAATATGGTCCTGTGCATCTCGTTTCTTAATTACGGACCCAAGTCGCATACAACTCAATTTTACGAGCTGCTATTCAATTCAATGATCCCAGCGTACAGAACCAATGAAAATGTGTTAGGTACAGTCAATAAATAACGAGGCAAAGGATATGTCGTAATAATTATTTAACGAAACTATAAAATATTGTCCGCAATTGTTTAGGCATTTATCCCATTGTGAGAGTAGTCGCCGATTGCCATGCTCGTAGAAATCCTTTGGCTGATGTTTGAAACAATTGCGCACGCACTCCTTGACTACATCGTCCGTTTGAAACAGTTATCCCCGCAGTGCTTTTTTGAGACACATGGAGACAGATCTGCACTATAGCGGGGGGGGGG
>JAHWFO010002124.1:451097-477577 GCA_023313115.1 Rhysida immarginata
TCGGAAGGGAAGTAAAGCCGTTGGTCCCGTGTAGTCGTTTGCCGGCTGCATGTTAAAGAACCCTTGCGAGGCAAAATTTGCGGCCCCTATAATGCCGTCCTGAAATGACCATGGCAGTTAAAAAGGATGTTAATACCAAACAAACCAAACATTTTTTTTGAATTAACTTTTTTATATCACCGTGTGTATCAGAAATCCTGAAATGGAATATCAAAGTTGTATGGAAAAATCTCATTTAAAAACGCGTTCAATTATAGGATGAAGACACTAACATTTCGTTGGTTAAGTGTCTTCAAAACTGCAGAGACACTAACTAATTTATTACATTGGCGACGACTTACATTCGTCAAATTTATTACTCCACAGAAAAAAAATGCTTCATATAAGACAAACTTACGGACTTATGCAAGCTTTTAATTTCAAACAATTACACAATCATCTGACTAATATTTAGGGTTTAATAATTATTAGGCCCACCATTTTGAATTAATATGTTTAGAAGAGATCCCTATCCAAAAGATGTGTAGTTGTCAAAGTCAGTGGATGTAGAACAGAACTGTCTCTGGCGCACAGTGGATATAGTGCTTTAGGATGGCGTTAGAGCACTAGATAAAGATCTTTATCTACAAAAAAAAATATTTATCTACTTCTTTTTTTGTAGCGCTGTAGATGGCGTGACTTCGTGGCACCTAACTGCCATCTAGTGTCAAGCAGTGGCATAAATAAATGGTGTATACGCTAAAATAGCTTTGGTATATACCGGGTGTTTCAAAAATAACCGGTATATTTGAAAAATCAATAAAAACTAAACGGGCAGCGATAGAAATACACCGTTTGTAATTTCGAAAGTTTGTCTGCCTGAAAATTTACTGTTGTCCCAAGCATATTGCAACACACGGTGTATTTCTATCGCTGCCCGTTTAGTTTTTATTGATTTTTCAAATACACCGGTCATTTTTGAAACACCCGGTATATGCGGCACAGGATAACGAATGGCAAATTTTTTGCTATACTCTTTAATAATACGATTAAGGGAACCCGCACTCTGATATCCTAATCATCCTTGTCAGTTCGGCGGGGGGAGGGGGGGAGGAAAAACGCACATGCACTTTACTATTATCAATCGATTTGTATTTAATTGCTCATGTCTCTTACTATTATTTTCATACGACCATTTCACGGTATACTGAATAATTAATATAAATAAATTCTGCATTTACCAATGTAGTCAGTTAAAATAAATTTAAGATACACCTCTTTAATTTAAAATTTATTAAATGATACAAGCCGCCTAGTGATGCGTGGTAATGTATTCATTAGGGATTATTTACGAACGTCCGAGATTTTAATACAAATCTGTAATTTGCTTTTATAATATGATGGAAATTTATGTAATTGTATTTTATTTGATTTTTATTTTATTTATCGCTTCCTGCCTTTTGAATTTTTTAATAATCCTAATTTGAATATACAATTACTCCTTCAAATTATTCTTTCAAATACAAACACCTATCCTAACAATGAAAACGATAAGAACGCTTCCCTGATTGTATTTTAAGCTCCTGGCAAATTTTAAACCTTCATTGTTAGCATAACTTTAAAAATAAGCCTTAAATATGCTTTTATGCTTAAAACGCATTACCAATTTAAAGAGTTTAAGTATTCATTATGTAAGCAAATGCACTTACAAAGGAAGTACACAAACATGTACCTCACAGATTCACACCAAATTGAAGTAAGTTACTCATCTAAAGCTAATATTGATGCTATCAAAATAAGAAAATGCTAAATTTTGTTTCTTTCAAAATAAACCGAGAAAACGAAAAAATATTGAGCACATATAGCCATACAAAGACTCCATTGTTGAAGCGGTGTGTACTTGTATTAATGGGCTCTCAACTGCTTTCTTCCACTACTCAACAATACGAATCCACTTCACCTGAAACATGACCTCCATTATTACTTCAGGCCCAACCAATGACGTATATTAAAGATAGACTCCGAATTCTATTGTTGTAACTTGAAGCAAATTGGGAAGCTCCATGCCCAGAACTGTCATGGCCGAAAGTGAGTGAAGTTGATGCAAAACAATTGGCTAAACACTAGAGTAGCTGATTAATAATTCTTTCACACGCCGATCACGGAGTGATAAGTTTATCTTTTCGTTTACTTTGTATTTGAAGTATTTTATTATATTTTATAAACAATTTTTAGATCATTGTTTCAATTTCAATTTCGTTTCGATTGTCTTTCAGTTACGTATTTTCATTTTAGTTACGTATTTTTGATTTATTTTTGTGGAAAATGATTCCTGAACCTTTTTCTTGTCTTTTTGTACAGTTGCATGTACTTTAACTTTGAGGAATGGTTTTGAATTAATTATTCCTCAGGCCCAAAATCTTCCAAAACAAAGCAGCCAGACAGCTAATTACTCCACGGCTCACTCCTGCCCAGAACTGTCATGGCTCAATTTGCTTCGCTTTTTGCCGCTGTTGACAATAGGATTCGGAGTCTGTCTTTAATATACGTCATTGGGCCCAACCTTAAAAGCTGATATTTAAACCGTATACAAAATTTAGTACTTGGTTTTCCCGCACGAGCGCTTAAGCGCATCGTTGATACTGTACAGTAGTGAATGAAACTAACACGAATTATGTTATATAGTTTTTAATTTAATTCTTGATTCATTCAAAAAGATGTCATAAAAATTTGGCCTGCGTGGAGGCTTATTAGCCAACTGCCCTTTAAATTAACAATACTTTGTGCGTGGTTTTCTCCCTAGGTGCGCCTTTGACGACCGTCTTTTAGCAATGAAGAGCATATACGCAATTTTATCCGCTAAGAATAGGTTTGGAATAAAATCTTGTAAACATTCCAAGGAGGAGCTTTAGCAGTGAAGCAGAAATCCAATTTTAAATTATACATTTATTAAAAAGAAATTACCCCCCCCCCCCCCGTAGGGTAAGGCAAGTAGCAGATCCTGCAGTAATCTATTTTTACCCCTGTATCTGCACTTTTTTACCTCTCCCCAAGTTTTTAAATCGAAAAATTAATTAATTAATTTTCTCGAACTTAATATGTAGAAAATGTAAAAAAGCTCGTATTTTCTTTCCTTTCTTATCATTTCCGACCGTATGATATATCACTTGCCATAAGTTGCCGTAGCTCTAAAGACCAATTGACTGCCACCCCCGCAAATCCGACCCCAATGGAACAACTGGGCCTAAACTTCATGGTAATGTAGATCTAGCCTAGAGGAATCTGAATACTGGATTTTACGCCTTTACGTACCTAAATAGCACATAGATATGTTGCCCTCTCTGAATCCCATCCCCGTAATTCCGACCCCCGTATACAAATCAAAACCAAACTAAATAGTGCAGATGGACATGCCCATAGTATAGCTACATTCCGAATTTCAACCTTCTACCTCAAAAACTGTAGAATTATGAAGGAGACGGACTTACATTATGAAACCAGTAAGTAGCTCCATTCTTATTCTACTTACGAGGGTCAGTCAAATGAAAACCGAAAATATTTTTTTACAGCTCCTTTATTACAGACAGAGTTGGTACATTATTTTTCAATGTAGTCCCCATCTTTTCAATGCATTTCCGCCACCGAGTCGGGAAAGCATGGATACCTCGGGAAAAAAAAAAATCTTCATATAATGGAGATATTGCTTACAGGAATCTGCATACCGAATTTCACTCCTTTATATGCATAAATACACCTAGACCTTTTGGTCCCCTCTAATTTTCACCCCCAAAACTCCGACCTTAATGGGCTAATCAAAATCAAACTAAATAGTGAAGGCGCACATGCTAATAATAAGCTACGTTCCGAATTTCAATCTTCTACCTCAAAAAATGTAGAAATGATGAAGGGTGATTCAAATCGTGTGTAAAATAAAACCAATAAGTAGCTACATTTTTCCGCTACTTAATAAGCTTATAGATTATGAGCACTTGAGCAATCGTGCGTCGACAAAGCGATTTCACGTGCGTGCGCCGATATCAATAATGCTTAAAAGATGAACAGAAAGTAACAATGTATTCCTTCTTGACACATCGATTGTTAAATGACATTCCAGTATCTTTGAATTCTTTACACTCACTGTTTTAGCACGTGAATTCGACTTGAAGGGGTCCACGAAAATTTCTGAAAAGTTGATACAGCCGCGCTAAGACTTTGATGGTCATATTTCTGAAAACAGAATTTTAAAAAGTTAATCCGTTTTCAAGTTATCGTGCAAACGGCGGACGGACGGATAAACGTACAGACCAAGGGCGCATTCTTATAAGTAGCTTTTATGCTAAAGCTCCTAATAGAGGAGGTCAGGCCTGAAAGCAACGCTATCGCTTCCATGGTATGCTTACACGCATAGGGTAAATTTAAAGCTTATTAATGATAGAAATACGAATAACAATGCCCTATCTATGATGATATAACAATGAATTACGTTTTATTGCGGATGCCTTCTCTCTCGGTGGTTCGCCCTGGCCAACACCACCTAGACAGAAGGCCTGATAACGGAAACGTCATACATTGTTACATCATCATTAGTCGACCGTAGCCAACGCCTCCTAAAGATAAGGCCTGAGCGCGAAAATGTCAGACATTGTTACATCATCATACGGAGGCATGTTTAATCGTATTCCTACCATAATAAGCCCTAAATTATGACTAGGCATGATGATGTAACAATGTGTGAAATTTTCGCGCTCAGGCTTTGAGTAGAGGTGGAACCGAACCATAGTAGTCCGAGTAACAATGTAACCTTCATTGTTTCCATATTGGATTTTATCAATCAATATTTTTTCATTTGTTGGAAACAATAAAGGCACGGGACATATGATGTATGAAATGAATGCGTCTTTCAGCCCATCCAAATTTCTGTGGAACCAATAGTTCCCGAGATGTCGGCCAAAAATAGAATTTCCGAAATATGCTATATAATAGGCTACACATAAAATCAATGAATTTTTGTATTGAGCAGTGGTCAATATTCTGACGGATTCTATCGAAAAATCATAATTATCGATAATCGATATTCAGCATCTCTATAACAGCCGATACCGATGCGTTAGGGTATTTACGAATTCTTTATACAGCCGACCGGTACTTTTTAGAGCTCTAAACTGAAGAAGTTTTTTCAAGAAATGGGGGTGTTTCCTCCGCAATATGACGGTGATACTATTTCTTGAATAAACTGCCTCCACTCAGAGCTGTAAAAACTTCCAGTCGACTATACAATCTTTTAGGGGTGATAGATGACCTTATTTTGAATATATTTTGCCAATAAACTGGGGGTCACAACAAAAACCTTGATACATAAAAAAATTGTCCTTAGAACTAAATATTTTGTTTCAACTTCTTACGTTTGTTTCAATTGTCCTTAGGAGTGATCGGCGCCACGTTTTGATACAAAACTCATCAAATGGAATTCATTATTCGAAGTGTTCTGGCAAGGTTCGTCGGCGGCATAAAGAAATTCCGAGTTCCTCTCAAGCGAATACTTACGAAAAAAGAAGTCGGGTCAGAGTAGGTAAACATATTTTACAGGTATCTATAAAGCTACGGTCACACTTTGCAATTTTCAGCCGCGCTTGCAACCGCAACGGTTCTTCCCATTACCTAGCAACCCCCCTCCGAATGCGGGCGCATCTGCAACCGCGCCAGAAAACAAAAAGTTTGTTTTTTTCGCTCTGGTTGCAGTAACGCCAACCAATCAGAACGCTGATAATGATTGAGTGCGGGGCTGTTAAAATGTCGAATTGGACTTTGGCGATTGAAGCACGCTTTATCGAGCTGAATTAAATTAAATTAAAGCATCTGGAATTCAAATTCCATAAAATATCGACGGAAAGATTAAAAACTGAAAGATTGTAATATCATTGATATGCCATTGTTCAAAATATAAGTGGTTGCAATCACAATGTTTCAAAGTGTGACCGCTGAATGACGTTTGAAATGTGTTGCTGCTACAGTTGGGGTTGCAGGCGCGGCTGAAAATTGCAAAGTGTGACCGTAGCTTTACAATTCTGATGCAACTGAATTAAATACTGAATTCTTAATGATTATTCGCTTTTGTCAAAAAAGTATAAGTGCTTAAGAGCTGTATGCGTTATCAAGAGGTTCTGCAACTCAAATCAAGAATTAATCGAATGGACGATCGTGCAGTGCTATATTTTTGCCTATTTCCTCGACCAAAGGAGAGACATTGAACCAGGCTTTAGTGACATCCGTAGACGACTACAGTTCTACGCCCAAGAAGGACGATCCCCCGCCACTTCTTACTGCAGCAGAGGATACCATTGCTCTATTGCAACTACGCTGGATTCCATTGTCACCGGACGTCGGTAGTGCGTGCACGCGTGCCAAGATACTTCCGACAGTAAGACTTTGGTTAGGTTTGGTTTGTTTGGTATTAACGTCCTTTTCAACTGCTATGGTCATTTCCTGATAGTAAGAGTCCTCATCTAGAAATTTAATTTAAACTTAACTTAGTGATAGTGAATAGAACTGAAATTGATCACTTTTCACTCGTGTGTTTTTGTGTTTGCTTCAGGATCGAATTTCGCCTCCTTGTTACTCCAGAAGAATCAAGCTAGGGGTTTCAGGTTTCCTCCCCATTAAAAGGATCACGTGTCAGGAAAATTGAAGGCGATCGGTAGGAAGAGAAAGATTTCTTACCGGTCGTCCTTCTCCGCTGATGTGTGTGCTTACGTCGGCAGCTCATTGGTCAAGGAAGAAAGGAGACAGGCATTGAGAAGACTATAGTATGAGAAGGAAGAAAAAACGGTGGATCAAACACAGTGCGTCGCCGTTGTCGAGGGTAGAGGAGGGAGAAAAGGAAAACTGGTGGAAAGGACGAGAGCAACGGTATGTGGCCAAGGAACGAGTGACGTCTAGAAAAGATAACGGTAGGCTTCGTAGGAGGCGAACGGCTGAGACACGCAATTCTGTCAGAAGAGGGGAAGACAAGTGAAACGAAGTCGAAGGTTCGGGAATTCTGCATTTTCGTATGCCACGACGGGTCTCACTTATAACGGACGTTCTGGCGACAGCGAAGAAAGGGAGTCCGCGCGACGACGGGCAACTACAGCGAACGAGATCATAGTTTCAGGAAATCTGCGCCATGCCTCACTAGCAGAGCACATGTGAGAAAGCGAGTCCAAGAGTCACGTGACCAAGGGGCTCTTCACACATGGCTTCCCAACGATAATCAAATAGTGAGCGCTCAACGTTTTAATTATAGTTCAGATAGTTTATGAAATTATCCTTAAGTGAACTCATTAACTGTTTATCTGTTTCCTCATTATTATTGCAGTTGCGCCGGTTCAGTTCACTACGTGCCTATGGAGAATGAGTGACTCCGATGTCTCTATGAAGGATGTGATACTTTATCCGCCCGCAAAAAAAAAAACACGGCCGAATGTGTCCTAATTCCGTAACTCATAAGTTTATACGAACTGTCAAACTGTTTCTGCATTATTTTTTTTTTACCATTCATGCGTATCTACAAGTATTATTTTTATTCAACATAAGTTCACTACATAAAAACTTATGTAGATCTATGAGGGTTATCTCGCAGCAGAACGATTTAAGTACGTTGTCATTTTGGATGTGCCTACGTCTACCTCAACGATTGCAACAAACCCCGCTTTTGCGATTTTCTACCGTCCACGTGGAGAGAAGTCAAATCAAAAGTGGTTCGAGGAATGCAAGGAACGGTTGTCAATAGCATATATGGTGATTGCGGGATACTCGTACAACGGCAAGCTCACAATCAGAAGAGTGGAAGGAAAACTAAGGTTAACTCCATTTACTATCAACAGCATGCTCTCAGTCCAATTCTCGCAGTTGTATGGAGAGGACAAAAGCAAAGTTTGGCTGCATGAAGACAAAGCCTCCAGCCATATTTCTAACTCATTCAATTTATGTTGGACTTGGAAGATCCCTGGAACTGGAATCCCTGTTAAGTCACCAGTTGGATTTCTGTGGATTTGGATTACTGAAACGAGCTCTTGCCGACCAACACCATTGAGGGTCTCTGGAAAGCCTGCAAGCAGGAATGGAACAACATCACCCTCGCCGTTCTGCAGACATCTTTTCTACAGTGGAAAATACGGTCGTTGGTCACCAAATAGAACACGACCGTTAGTGGAGAAAGGGGTTTTCTTCGTAAACTTTCTCATCTAAATCGTTACCATAGATTGTAATCAACCTTCTGTAGGACATACCTCATGGTCAAATGCAATTTGCATGTGGTTTCGCTATCTAAACTGACGGACCTTAGAATTTTTTAATTTATGTGTAATTTCTACATAAATATTCTGTTTTTATGGTTTCATGTTTTATTCTCACTATCTTATACACTATTCACCCATTCACCAACATGTGCTGATCTATACACATCAATTTACACATACTCATACAAACATATCTAATTTACTCACCCAGTCATGCTATCGAATACATTTACCCATTCATATTTTAATAAATAATAATAATACTACTCATAAAATTTTTAAGTTCGTTTTGTTAATGATAGCTTGCTCGGTCTCATGTTGTTTTTTTTCTAGAATTAACTTTCCCGAAAATCAAAGAAAACAGAAACATAAAAGCACAATGAAATAGGGCTGATAGATGCCTTCAGTTGACGCTTTATGACGTCAAAGCCATTTCAAATTAGTGGCGCACCAGATCCTTGTACACAAAACGAGAATATATTTACTTCTAATGTTTGTTTTATTAATTGTTAATATATTATTATTGCATTATTTATATTTTATTAACGGTTTTATAATATTTTTAACCAACCAGACTGAAATATTTGGCGTTAATCAATAGGTTGAAAAGAAAGTAATGTCTAATGAAGAGATATCCAAAGTCACAGGCCTACGCCGTCAATTGTACAAGGCACAAGGCCGATTGAAATTGTTCAGAACAATATAAAATATTATTAGATGCCTAGATTTATGATATATCAATTTCTTCGGGATAACACCCTCCAAATGCTGTAAGGAACATATCGTATTGTATTGCCAGTGTTATCATCATTTGTTCGAATGATTTCCAGGAGAAGAATTTGACATCTCCGACCATCCAGAGCCCAAAGAGGAACTTACAAGAGACCGACCCAAGTGTAATCACGCGGGATTGGCCACACAATTGAAACCATCTGACACGAGCATTGTCACGCACTAGCCTCAACTTGTAACAACTTGTAAGGGTGGCTTGTAACAAGAGCAGGGACTTGTGATAGCAGCTGGAGCCGTATCCAGCCTCTTCCCCGGACATTGCACCATTTTTGATGCAGCGTTTCTTGGACAAGGTTGAATGAGCACTTATCATTTCTTCGCGTCCAAATCACAACATTTTTACAGCTACGGTATCCAACAGCTATCCACACGATGGAAAACGACGGCGATTACATTGTGTACTGATTTGTAATTGTTTAATTCTGTGAAAAGGACTTTTCTGTGCCTTGCATTTGCAGACATTACTTTTTTTTTACCAAATCAGTATGAAAACAGGTCAAATTTCACCATCACAGTAGAGCGACTATATAAAAGTAACACGCAGAATGGCCCAGCGGGCTGAAGGAGATAATGGAGAGCAGCGGGTTAAGGAGGACATTGTCGAGTCTATCGAACGCTGCATTCAAATATGTTTGGAGGAACTACATCACTTCATGAATTGCCGCTCCAAGAGAAAATAAAAATGCTTAACAAGCGGCATTTGTTACGAAGTGATGGAGTTCCGCAATGTTGACTAGAATGTTTTTTGTTTGACTGCGATGCATTGGGGTCGACCTCGCTCAATCATTCATCTGAAATAGTCTGTTCATGGGCAGAGGTCTGAAAGGAGGTGGGTAAATAAGATTTTTTTTATCGGCCTATTAATGTGATTTAATTTTTGGGCAACAGCATGATTGACAGAGGCTCATCAGAGCTGATAGAAATAGCAACATTAGCTTGATGACCACTGAGAGCAGCAGCAGTTGACACAAGGCTGTAGAAAATTATCACATGACGGAAGCAATGGCTCTTCAAAAATATCGATCACAACGAATTTCAAACACTAGCATCTGATGCTCCATGAAAATGTTCGAATCTGCGATTAGTCAAAAAAATCAGAAAGGAAGAGCCAAAACGCATCACCGTATAAGTTGCTTTTTTTTTTTTTCATTTAAGTTTTTCTTTTTATATGGTGTGTGAGAAAAAATATTTTCAAAGTAAAAATAGGAAAAAGAAAATATTTGAACATGTGGTCCACAGATACGCAGTGTCTGCGAATATTAAAGAGTATTATTTTGAACTTAAAAAAAAAGAAAGGACATTTGATGTTTTTTGTCTTGCAGCAAGCACGACCCCTCTCGCTATGGATGATGGATCCAGCAAAATGTCGGAAATTCCTGCGGTTTAAAAAGATGTTTTTTTTTTTGTTTTTTTTTTCTTTTAAAGTGCGTATAAGGTTCCAAAGTCAATTTTAATAAACACTAACAATGAATGAACCAAAGTCGATTAATGTTCATATGCACGTCTATTCATTGAATAACTACATATGTAAATAAACAATTTAAAAAAAAAACAACATTTTTTAAGCACACACCTTTACTTAAAAAAAAAAGCACTAAAAAGTAAAAAATAATTCTTTGCAGTCTCTCATTTAAATATGAATTCATAAAAAATTTTAAAAAAGGCAAAAGTACGGCGCGCGTTTAATATTAAATTTTTTTTATTAACTCCTATTTAAATGATATTTGTTTACTTTATAGTGCGCTTTTAAAAGTAATATTGTATGCTTAAAAAATGATTTTTTTTTATATTTTTTCATTTTATTCTTTTTAGTCTTGGGTTTACAATCAATTTTTAACCTATGCTTTTGATAAAAATATGTGAAAATGAAAAAAAACAAACTTGAATAGGTGGGCCACCCTATACTCGGAATAAAAATAAAATGCAAATCAATTTCAATCCTTTTTAAGAATTCGAATTTTGAAAATTTTTATAACATTCTGGATTGAATTGTTACCGGAAATGAATCAGTGTACCAAGTTTGGAGTCGTTTGAACAGCGAAACAGTGGGTGAAAAATTGATTGCAAGATTTGAATGAAACAGAAGGTGTGTATAAAAATCATTATTGTTCATTGAACGGTTCTCCTTAAAATAAAATAAAAATGCCGAAAACGCTGAAAAAAGTGGCAAATGATTTATTTTTGTAGACCTATAAAACATTAATTAAAGAATTTTCAACGGCCTAGACTCGGACCCGGGACCGTCCCGATGGTTCCAGTTATGCATAAAATATTTGCGTAAATATTTATTCCTTAAATGTTACACAAGCATAAAGTGTATATATTCAAATGTAGAGGACAGCAGTTTAAGGGATCTGGACAACTGCTTCCCTAGAACATTGCCTCCGACAAGTACTCTAATTTAATAAAATGTTGTTTTTATTTTTCATAATGGCCGACTACTACCTAAGGGTGGTGGCCTGTAGTCGTTTCCCCAACTGAATTTTTTTTCTTTGAAATCGACTTAAAAACTCATATGATTCGAGAGATATGTTGAATTTTAAAAAGAAAAAAAGATTCCGCCTGTGCTTATGTACCTATGTGATCAATTCTATGCAGCTAACTCCTCCGAAAAATGGCAAATAGCAGAAGCAAATGAAATTAATAATCACTTAAAGAGTTTCTTAATCTATGCCTCAACGTATTTTTATGACAATTAGTGAAGTCCTTTCAGAGATATTAATTTATTTCTAAAAATAAAGAAATGACTGTAGCATTCATACCAGCGAATCAAAGTCAAAAACTTTGACATGTACAGACTCCTCTCATTGAGACTCCGATGAACCATTTTTTGCATTATAAAGTTTTTTTTTTAACAACCCTCCCCCTCCGTAACCCCCCACCCACCCCACCCGCCCCCCTTGCAAATTTAATTTCATTTAAAATTTTTATTGTAATTTTTATTTGGAATATAATGAATTTGAAATCAAATGTTACACAACCATTTCAGTTAAACAGAGCTGCCTCAGTGGTCTTTTGCCTTAAGACACAGTTCTTGTAGCTCTCGAAACCAGCTAGTAAATTTAAAATGAAATTAAGTTATTGTAAATGAATTCTTTTATTTTCTCTTCCTTTAATAAGTGGTTGAAAAATAAATTGCTGTCAACTATTTCCATATTACTTAAAATTTCTTGTGGATAATATTTGTTTAACATAAACATAAATAAATTTTCGATGATTATTATTTCTCACTTGTCATTAATTTTATAGATTAGTTTGCAAGTTTATTCATAATTCCCGGTTTCATGTTTGCTTGATAGAATGTGTTCTGCATATTTGGAGTTTTTTTAGCGCGTCTTTGATATAATATATATGTTCTTTAAATCTAGTTTCGAAGTTTCTATAAGTTTTTCCAGTGTAAATTTTGTTACATTCTTTACATTTAATTTCGTATACCCCGCTTTGTTCTTTTTCTATAAATTCTCTTTTATTTTCAAATAATGTTAATAATCTGTTTTTGGACTTACAGGCTACATTTCTTTCTTTCTTTTGAAATATTTGTTTAATTTTGTAACTATAAATAGTTGGCTTCCTATAAATATTATATTCTAATTTTATTTTAAACAAACTAGATGACAAAATAAAATTCACATATGAAGAAGAAAAAGAAAATAAATTAAATTACTTAGACATAATGATAGAAAAAGTAGAAGATAACAATAAAATAAAATTAGAATATAATATTTATAGGAAACCAACTACAACTATAAATAGTATACACAAAAATTCAAATCAACCATGGAGCGACAAAAACTCAGCTTTCAGAAACCTAATCGATAGAGCTTTAAAAGAAGAATACAGAGAAAAAGAATTGGAAACAATAAAAGAAATCGGAATTGGAAATGGATATAAAGAATATCAAATTAATAAAACGATCGTTAACTTAGCAACAGAAATTAGAGAAAAACAAAAGAATAATACAAATACAAAAGAAAAAGAAAAGAAAAGAATTTGCTTAACTTTTCAAGGAAACATTAGTTACAAAATTAAACAAATATTTCAAAAGAAAGAAAGAAATGTAGCCTGTAAGTCCAAAAACAGAATATTAACATTATTAGAAAGTAAAAGAGAATTTATAGAACAAGTACAAAGCGGGGTATACGAAATTAAAGAAAAACTATCATTGAATGTTGAAAGAAAACAATGTAACTGGAAAAATATTAACAATGTTATTTCATTATTCAAATATTATTCAAAATTAAAATACTTATATTGTAAGAAATTTAAAAATCTGTTGTAACGAAGTTAATAACTCGGGTTCTGTAAAGCCTAGATTAATGCAATTTGGGGGAATAACAAGGTACATAAGACTGTGTATACCGTTAAAATTTAATTGAATTCCAACGAGAAGTTTCCGAGTTACACAGTCAAAATTGTGACAAGTGCTAGTTAGTACTCACAAGTGAACACGTATTATGATGTTGAATGATGTTCAAAATCAAAATCAATCAAATTGCTATCGTTTACTTTCTGCAGTTGTGCTGGTACTACAATCTTCTGTAAAAGGCTCTTATACAGCAATAACAGATCCTGAAATAACTTTGACGGATCCACATTTTCACTCTGAAAAAGTAAATTCATATTGTTTACATCTTTTAACATGAATTTCAAAAAATGCATGTATGCTTTATACGCTTTGCACTGCATGATGGCAACTAACTGTTCTGCTGAGTGACATCTGTCCTTGGTTGCAGCAACTTTAAAGACGAGAAAAAGCTCATCCCACTGATCCAGAATAGTAGAAATGGCTGAAAATCTAGCAAGCCAACGAGTTCCACTTAATCCTGGAATTTTGTTGACTTTATTTCCATTATTCATAATTCCATATAGGAATTTGAAGTCATTTTGACGTTTGGAACTGTAGGAGAACCAGTTATGGGCTTCACGAATTAGAAATTCAAGTTTTCCTGGCAAACACTGGCATGCATGTTCTGCACATAAATGCAAGGAATGACATATGCATTTGACAACAATCAGATCGGGTATGACACATTTCAATAAGCTAGAAACGGAATGATTTTTACCAACCATAACACTGACAGAATCACAGCCAATTCCCACTAGATTTTCAATGTGCAACCCATTATTGGTTATTTGCTCTTTTAAAGAAATAAAAATAGCTTCTGCGTTTCCCTCTGTAATCAGTATTAACCGGTAAGAGGTTGTAACAATTTTTTGCTGTTTTGAAGAGAAATATCTTACCATAACACATAACACTTTTGTTGTGCTAATATCTGTACTTTCGTCTATGATCAGTGAATAATTTGAACCACCTATATCTTTAACTAATTCTTCAAAAAAAACATGGAGATAATAAATTTTTTATAATCATTGAACACTTAGTGCGATGTAGCCTCAGTTTTGAAAAAGTTAAAGAACTTTTATCAATTTCAGACAGCAGTTTTCCTAGGTGGTCTACAGATTTTTGTTGCGGTGTGTTCTGCAACAAAAACACTTAATTTCAGCTCGGCAATTTTCTGTTCCTTGCTGATATTTGGGGCAAATGGAAGTGGCTTATGTTGTTTTCCTGCTGCTTCCTTCGAAACTAAGTCTTCATGCTTTGATGACTTGGCATGTTTGATCAAACCAGCTTTGTGGGCATTCAGGGAACACTGGCAATATTTGCAGAAGGCAGTCTTCGAACATCCATGAGGATCAGGTGCTAACTATCCTTAAGAAATAGAAAACAAGATGACCCATGTTTATTGATTAGATTAAATAATGGGGACAATGGATTTTTATATCATTCACCATTTGTAAATAATTTCACCGCGATTAAAAACACACAAAATTTTTTATTTATTGCTACTTTAGGAAAACTGTGTATAAAATATTAATCACTGAAAAGTCACTTTTGAAAAAAAAAAAAAAGTCTCTAAAAAGTCACTTTTGGAAAAAAAAAGTCCCTAAATCTAGTGACAAAGTTACTGACTTGGCAACACTGATTCAAATAGTCCTTCCACTTTGTCATGAAAAGGAAAAGAAATGAAAAAAAAACAAAAACTCTGGGGCGGGGGGGGGGGGGGAACAAAAAAATTTATAATGCAAAAAATGGCTCATCGGAACCAAATAATTAATCTACAAAAATTATTCATCTCAATGAGAGGAATCCGTACATGTCGAATTTGTTGCTTTGGTTCGCTGGTATGAATGCTACAGCCATCTCTTTATTTTTCCACACTTTCAATAACTCACCAAAAATTATATCTATACATCTCTAAGAAACAAATCTTGCAATCAATATTAAACCAACTTCCCGAAAGCGAGAAAACTGAAATTTGATACACATACTCTGTATCGATGGCAATGCATGTTAAAGGAAAAAAAAAAATTTTAATCGGTTCCCTGGAACGCGTTATAAGGGCACAAAATCATTTCAGTCGTCCCTCCACAACTTGGTTGCCGATTTGCGGAAGGAAGTTTGTTATACCAAACAATTAGTTTACAAGTTGTTGTCGCCGGCTTGAAGCACGCGATAAGATGGCGTCTGCAGCCAACACCTCCTAGAAAGAAAGACTGTGCACTGAAAATTCAGACATTATTACATGATCATAAGAAGTCATAATTTAGGGCTTATTATGGTTCACTCCACTTTGGCCCCGTGAAGTTGGCCCCTTCCACTTTTGCCCCGTCCACACTCGCCCCCTGCAAAAATACTTTTAAGACCCACTTTCATAAAAAAGACCCTGCAGAGAGGTTAACAAATCAAATAGAAAACTAAGAATTCAGTTATTTAGAATACTTACCTAACCTAACCTACGATATTCTCCTTTTTTTTAAAGAACGATTTAAATTAAAGCTTTCCTAAAATCTAAATTGTTTTAAAAGAAATAATAGAGTTTAGAAAATAAAAAAAAACGCAAACAATGTTTTAATAACAACAAAAAGATGATTTATTAACACATTTTCCCTCAACGTTTGTTATGTGTAACAGATGACTCGCTGCATCAATATATTCAATGAGGCTTTTTGTCCCATTGATGAATTGATTCCTAATATTTTGATGTCTTGTTTCAATGACTCTGTACTTTTTCTTTTGTACTGGCGGATTTTGCCCAGCATTGGCCAACAACAACAAACCTTAAATAAAATATTAATAAAAGGTTAAAAAAAAGCATACGGTTTAGTTTTCTTATTGATATTTGTTGATGTGCTATTAATCCTTAATGTAATATTAATAATAATAATAATTTAAATAATAACCTTTTCCCGGTATTTTAGTAGTAATTTAATATAGTTGTTATTTTTAGTATAATTCGCATCATAATTATTACACAAAACATAAGTACATTAACACATAATATAATATATAATATTTATTAAATCATTTATATTTCATTCATTTAAAATTCCATGGTTCGCATAGTAGTCGTTAGCCTGATTATTATAGGCTCACAGTTTTCAAAAATTTTTGAACAAGTACCCCCCCCCTCCCCTCGTAGTACCGACATCGTTTTTTTTTTTTTGTTCTCAAAGTTAAGCCTAATTGAAGAAGCCGGAATGTTTTTAAAAAGCGCACTGATGTTATTGTGTGAAGGAATCTTTTACGTGAATTGATGTACCCGTGGCGCTAAGGATGCAATTCTAGCCGATAAGAGGGACTGTGCGTTTGGAACGCTATTGCTCATTATCAACTAAGTTGAGAAGTCCGATTCTCCCCTGAAGTTCGACAAACTGGTGAGATCGTTTCGCTTTGTTTTGATCCTTATAGACGGAACAGTATATTTTAATAGGGTTCAATGTAAAAAACGCTATAGAAGTGTAGCAGGGATTCCAATTGTCAGAGTAGTGCGGAAGTTCGGCAAAAGTGAAAGAAGCGTCGGTTATCTTGTAACATTGAATAAAACGACAAAGCAAATAATGATTCATAACATTATTTTACATACAGTGATATAAACTATAATTTGTAGAAGTGTAGTTCGAGAATAGTGACTGTTATCTTTTGGTTATAATTATTTACCATAATTAACGTATGTTTGTTTTATGACCACCACATTATTAGCTGAGCACAGGAAACTCATTCAATCGAAAAGCTGTATCCGTTTGTGAGGAGTTCTGTTAGAATATTGCCGAACAACGTAAATGTGTCCACTTACTTATACACTACTGTTTATAAAAATCGCAACACCCTGATGGAATGGTCTAATCCATATGCAATTTGCAATATTTGCATACAGTGGGTCAGAGTATAAATGATTAGATTTTCAGAGTAATTGCTTGAAAGAACACCATGCCTCGACGACGACGAAGGGTACCATATCAACAGCTGACAGACTTTGAAAGAGGACGCATAATTGGTCTGCGTGAAGCGGGATGGCCGTATCGTGACATTGCTGCTCGTGTAGGACGTAATGCAACGACAATTATGCGTGCATGGAGGCAGTGGAGCGAAGAGAACAGGGCACACCGAAGACCAGGCTCAGGAAGACCCAGCACGACGACACCGCGAGATGACAGACACCTCTATCGCATGTGTGTAGCAGATCGTACAGCCACTTCCACAGTGTTAGCACAACAGTGGGCTGCTACAGTAGGCAGGACAATGTCTGCTAGCACTGTACGACGCCGTTTGATTCCCAGAGGATTGATGGCACGAGTACCATTGTTGCGGATTCCTTTGACTCAAAACCACCGGCGCCTCAGGTTGCAATGGGCCCATCAACACCAACAGTGGCAAGCTGAATGGCAACAAGTTGTGTTTTCGGATGAGTCAAGGTTTAACTTGCAGCACCATGACGGCAGGATACGAGTCAGAAGACATCGTGGCGAGCTCGACCTTCCAGAATGCATCCTGCAGCGCCAGGGGTGATGGTGTGGGGTGCAATCAGTTACCATGGCCGTTCCCGTCTGATCAGAATCCATGGCAATCTGAACAGTGACCGGTACATCAGGGAAGTTGTGCAACCCGAGGTCATCCCCTTCCTGCAGAACCTTCCAGGCGCTGTATTCCAACAGGACAATGCCCGACCGCATGTGGCCAGAAATGTCCTCGCCTTTTTCCAAGCACATCAGACGCCCTTGTTCCCCTGGCCTGCTCGTTCACCAGACATGTGCCCAATCGAACATGTGTGGGACAGGGTTGCTCATCGATTGGCTCGTCAGACTCCTGCAGCAGCAACTGTGGATGAACTGTATACCCGTGTAGACAGAGCATGGCAGGACATTCAGAGCTTGTTTGACTCAATGCCACGAAGTTTAGAGGCTGTAATTGCATCCCACGGTGGTTTCACCCGATACTAATGTGACAATAAAACGCATTGTATTGACCTGAAAATCTAATGGTTTCTTTTCTGACCCATGATATGCAAATGCTCCAAATTTAATGCAGATTGGGCTATTCCATCAGGGTGTTGCGATTTTTATAAACAGTAGTGTATTATCACACAGAGGGTGGCTTGATAGCCATAAGCGTCATATAGAAGCAATCTGTTTTTTGGGGGTTACAGCTCTCTTCCCGGTTCCCAATCCTAGGTATACTCGACATGGTCCTAGGGGTGAATTGATTAAGGAGAGCACGACGCGTTCTTGGGTTGACCCTGTGGTGTTATTAGTATAGCGACGACATGTTGTTCAGAGAGCAGTAGTCATTGCGATTATTTTCATGTGCCAGCTAGAATTTGTTAGTAGGTACAACTATTCAACTAGAACTTGTTAAGTGTTATAAGTATTCTGTTTAAAACCATTTGTGTATGTTAATTAGATTGCGCGGTTATATACTGGGGCCCCAAGTTTAATTTAAAAGATAAACAATTTTGGTGTTTTATGCTGCAATTATTTCAAGAAATAAATTTCTATTTGCTGATTCACTCTCGCCTCCTCCTTGCATTTAAGTTATCTCACCCGTGCAAGTTCTAAAAACCCGCTCCTGGTCGCGTGGGTGGTTATTACTGTTGAAGGTGCCTTTTGGCTCCACCCCACCCACGATGCTCGTTGGAGCGAAGATAGTGGAATGCATTTGACAGGCTTCCGTGCATACAGCCCAACATCATTCAACCGACGGGAAATGGTTTTGGCAGAAACATGAGCACCTGAACATGAGTGCCTGTAGCAGCGGCAAGATCTGCAGCTATCTGTGCGGGTGTCTGATTTCGTCCTCTTTTTGCTGAAAGGGCTATGCTACGGTCCTCCCGAGAGGTTGTGCTCCTTCGACGACCACCCCCATTGTCACGGAATTTTGGATCTAGTTTGAAATATAAAAAGAATTCCGCGACTCGGATATTTATAAATAGTAAGTTTATAGCGAAAGCGAAGGAGCCCACCCCGGGAAGACAAAATGGAACGTTCGTGCGAGTCGCGAGACGGAGCCACGGGAGAAAAAGGGGAGCGCGGTGGAGGACAGGAGATGTTTGGCCGCTAAAGAAGATAGACGAATGGGCGATAGTTGGAAGAAATCTGCCCGACAAGAGAGAACGGATAGTGGTTCTCAGACGGGAGTTCAACTTAGCGTGCTGGAAAAGCATAGTCGTACGAAGAGTAAGCAAGTCGCTCGCCGTAAGCCCGCATGTTAGAGAAGCCAGGCAGCCGGAGCGAAGGAGGGAAGAACGGGAGCAGAAGGAACTTTTGGCTCAGCCTCTCCCCGCTTCAGCAGGGCTGTCGGAGTTCGCCGGACCGCCGTATTACGGTAATGACTTTTTGTTACGTTATTTTAATATACATGCTAATGTGTCTGCAGTCAGTTCGAGCTTATTTTGCTTAGCTTGCTGTCACATACAAATGTCAAGAGACAGCATGGAAACTTTTAATGAACTGCATTTAGTTATCTATAAAGGCTTAGTGTATGGTGTGTTCCCCTACGGTATGAGGGCGTACTACCATACTGGTGTCGGGGGCTTTGTGTCCGCAGTCGGATTTATTTGAGAAAGAAAAATTAACGGCATCGTGATATACATTAGAGGTGCCTTGTGCATTGGAACTCCGGGAGTGCATCCTTTTGAGTAATAAGCTAGCAAGAGGACGACCGAAATTTTTAAACGGAGTAACGAAAAATTTGTGCGTTGCAATTGATAGCAAGTTTTTTTTAGAATTAAGTATTCAGCTATTGCGCTGATTTAAAATAAGGAAAAGAGAGGAATCTGGCTCAACCAGTGTGCCCATGCGTCCAAGATAATATTGGGAATTAAGGTTAATGGAAGATTTGGATGTTTAGCCTAATAAGCAGTCATTAGCGTTCACACTGAGGAAACTAGCAAATGTTTTATAAATTATGATTGATAAATTGTCATTGATATCATTGCATGATTAAAGGAGCCCGGATTGCATATTGAGGGGCAATTAGTTATGCAGGCTTTATTGTTATATTAAGAAGGCCTAAAATAATATTGAGAATTTTCCTCATTTGCCATAGCAGTTATGGAATTGAATCTGGCCCGTATTGCTTATTGGAGGGCTTGTAATTTAAAGCGATTAAATAGAAATAATTAGAAGCAGCAGCAGCTTAGATTATTTATTGCTTTATTGTTTGAACTTTGGTCGTAGGCGGGCTGAATTTACGCCTACAATTACTATAGTATTATTAGTTATTGACATTGGTTTCTTTTTATATTTTTCTGTCTGGAGTTTCAAGTCGCCCAGCGGAAGGGGAGTTTCCGAAGGTCTGCAGCAGCCACTTAGGATTGGAGTGTCAACTCGGGATGGTATCTGAAATGATTACTACGGATGGCGAAGATAGCACCTGTAGTCATCGGATTATGGGATATTGTCTGCAAGGAAATTTTCGGAGTTCATAAATTTCTTATCTGATTTAATGAGTTACACGAACTAGAACTGTATAATCAAATCTATTCAGTTTATTTAAGAGCTATTTTGCATAATATTGGATTCTGCTGAAACAATTAAGATAATTTAATTTCAAGAAGAAGTTATCCAAATTAATTTGTCGACTGTGCAGTTAATCAATAAATATTATTTACAATTGAGTTTTTAAACACACCTGACCTGTATCATTATCTAATTATCACGCTTCCACGTTACACCCATTCACACCCTCTGGTGGCAGCAGCAGTTTTCAAACGAGTAACAACAGTTTTCGCAACGCCCATTGATCGCGCAACTTCAGTCACACTTTGCCCTGCCTCAAGCCGTCCAACAACTCGTCCACGATCGTAATCACTCAAACGACGTCTCTGCGGGATTCTGCAGACGATATGTTACAACCACTGTCTTGACGCGTCCAGACATTATTTTCTGCATTTTTTCTGCATTATTTTCCGGCGCCCCTAAATAGCGGAACGCGCATGTTCCTTAGCAATTGTCAAGCAGTGTATATGCACGAGGTCTAGAAAGCAACAGAGACTGGATGAAAGAACGACTCATCCAACATCCCAATCAGAGCGGAGTTCGCCTAGCTGGGGGAGGGGACGCAGGCTGAAAGGAAGGAAGGGGAGGGGACGCAGGCGCGGCTCTTTGATGCCTAGAAAATGTCTGGAATCGGAATTTCGCTTCACGCCGCGAATTCGCTGAATGTGAACCGCTCTTTAAGAGAGAGTAGTCAAAATCTACTCACAAAATCCAAAACTTTGGTTAAATTCAGCCTTCCAGAGGAGTACTCGTACAAAGAACCCTATTGCAAAGCTCCCTACAGGCGAAACCAGTCATCAGAAAAGTGTGAAATTTTGTAGAGGACTAATGAAGGGATGGGAATTTGTTTCAGCGAAAATACAAAAATTAGTTATGAATTTCGCCTCCAGAGGGCGTTTTACGTTGAATACCTATAGTAAAAATATAAATTTATGTGCCGTCAGGCAGAAGCTGTTACCTACTGTATAAAACCGAAGAACATTCGCGGAGATCCTGTGTTCAATGTGTATGTGCATACTAGTGGTGAGCGATTCCGTGAAAAATGGAATTGATTCTGAAAGGGTCATAATCGATTAATTATTCGATTCCTGAAAAGTGACATTAATCGATTAGTGTAAGTGACATCAACGCTCTCTAGAGAATCGCTTTTTGACATAGCTGGAATCGAGAATCTATTCGGAATTGATTCCACTCAGGAGTCGAGTAATCGATTTTCGGAATCGGAAATCGCCCACCACTAGTATGACGCTCGCAGTGATGAGATCGCGCGTTGTTGAGTTAAATTGTTTTACCAAAACAGTAATTCCGCAGTAGCTGCTCTATGGAAATTTCGGACTTTGAAGAAGATGCTAAATGGTTCCATGAATGTGAAAAACCTTCGGAAAATGATAACGAAATTTGAAGAAACAGGATCATTGTCAGTTCGTGCTGGCAGAGGAAGAAAACCCGCTTCAGGCGGAAGAGGACAGAGCTGTGGCAAAATTCCCATGGTAGCACCTGTGTCCGGTGTGTAACACAGGATTTGGACAGGCCACGTTCAACTGTCCATAAGATATGCCCACTACTATACGCTGTCTTCACCTCATCCATTTGCCAACATAAACTTAATAATAAGCATACGAAGTTACGTAGACGACAATATTCTCTATAAAATATTTGACCCCAAAGACTTGGACACTATAAACAAGCAAATAGGGTGGTTAGCTACATGGTACAAACAGCGAGGAATGAAACTTAATCAAGATAAATTCAAATAAATAATTATATCAAAAAATGACCCTCATTTATAAAAATATTAGGCTTCACCTTTGTTTCTCGTTTACAATTCAATAGTCAAACAGATACCAGAATTATCAATCTCCACCGCAAATGTCATTCATTCATTCAAACATCTCCGTACTTTTCTCATGGCCACTGAAATCAAACAAGTAATACAATCCAATTTAATTCAACCCTATACTTACAACATTATAATCTGGGCGAGCACCACAAAACTTAATTTAAATCGCATTAAAGTTGCTTATAATCAAATCATACGCACAGCATTCAAATTAAGCAAAACTACTTCAATCACCCGAATTGGCACTTATTATCTTCTCCCTACTCTATCAAACATACGTTGCATCGGACTTATTACTGAATTGACAAATGCTTTACATCTAAAAGTCATCCCGCAGAGTTCATTAGGGACTGGTATATTCATAACATCGATTACCGGATCACACGTCGATACAAATTCGAAATCCCAATAATGATATCCAAATATCTTTCCAACCATTTTCCCTACCATCATCAATACGACAACAAATGGATGCAAAGACTAACCTAACCCGTTTCACTTGTGCAACAGGTGCTTCCACATGATTGTGACGATCGACTCCAGTCCTCACTTCAGTTTCTTGCTCGCGTTGAAGTCGATGCAGAATGGCCGTGGAATATCCTCTGGACAGAAGAAGCGCATTTTCACTTGGACGGCGCAGTGAATACATACAACTGCTGCATTTGGGAACCAGAAAATCGACAACTATTGTAAGGGTCCTGAACTGAATGAAAAAAAAACAAACAATTTTTTTGGTAAATAATTAACGCAAATTTATTGTGTGATGGTACGGTACTCTCGGTGCGCGGGTCCGACTCGCACTTGCTCAGTGTTTTTAACTTTAACAAAAAAACTTAATGTAACGTAACGCGTTGCTTGACCCCCTCCCCCCTGGTACGCCCCGGAACGGTTTTAAAAGCCCCCCCCCCCCAACTGCGTTACGTAATACTTGAACGGCTCCTTAAAAAGCGGACATCAATCATCAACGATTCAACGTTCGAGAAGACTACGCTTCAAGTTAGAGGGAGTTACGCGTGAGGGGGAGGAGGTACATAAAAGCATACGACGGCCATTCATTCACACCAAGGGAGAGAGAGCACTGTTAGATGGGAAACCCCACACGTCCCGAACACCCTGAGAAGGAGGCCTTTTCCCAATGATGTGAATAAAAGAACGCCACTAATGATGTGAATAAAAAAAAAACACCTTGTTCTTTTATTCACATCATTGCCTTTTCATAACCCCAGAACTCCACTAAAGTTTAGGAATGTCATTAAGGAGGTACAATCTTTTCTTTCTATCGAAGAAAATCGTTATTTCAACGTTATTAAACTACGTGAGAAGAATCTAGGAGCTACGTCTCTAACCGCAATTATTTCTCTAGACCCCAATTTCCAACAAACTAATTCCTTTGCCTTAATTTGTCTATATTCCGTCGTTCTATCCCAAATTCTTTTAAAGTGTATTTCTATCACATATTTCCTTTAATCGTCCTCATCATCATTAATGAATTCTTGTGAATTCAACTCGAATCCCTTATAACGGGTCCCCCAAAATGTTTTAGACTAGATATTACTTGTTTTCGCCGACATCAATGGGACATCCACGTGAGATGGTGGGATCCCTGTTATCGCGTTGTCTTCGAAAGAGATGACCTGCGCTTGAAGATCGCTCGGGCGAACAAGTTGAGGCTACGACGGACTACGATGACACTCCTTCCCCTAGAAGAGGCTGCGACGTCTTATTGGGGCGGCGAATTGTCTGGTTCAAGTCTCAAAGAAGTGGGCGGCTCGACGAACCATGGCCGAATCCTCGTAGTGGTTTCCTCCGGCGTCAGCAACCCTCGTAAGACTGGAACGACTCAGGTGAATTGGCATCGATGACGGAGATCGTCCATCTGCGGGCTATTTTTCGGCGAGTGCAAATCTGGCGTCTTCTCAGTGTTACACTAAATTCGATTCGTTAGGTAGGTCTTTTTTTTTTTTTTTTTGAAAAAACGTTAATAAATAATTCGGGACGTCTCAATTCAGTAAAGTTCGTCAATTTGTACACGATAATCAAAACACAATTAGGAAGTCTTTCCTTTTTTTAGTGATGTCGCTTCATCACGTCGAAATCGCATACAGGAAAATGGCGAAGGAAACGCATCTAATCTGCCAAGAACGGTATTTAGTTTTTTCGTGCCGTTCTTGGAGAATAGAGGCTATCAAGTCTTTTCTTTTTTATTAGTTCGTCAAATTCAACATCGTTTACTTAATGTCGGTGATTACGGAAGAGGCAGTGTAAATCATCTCCACTGCTTTAACCGCCGACGATAATGGCGTTAAGAGGTTCGAAATTTGAAAAAGTAGCTTTCTTATAAGTAGCTTTTTGTTAAAGCTCCTAATAAATAAAAATTAATTCCAATTTCCATAAATATTTCTCTTTCCAAAATATAGGTCAAACTTCTAAATTCGTTACAACTTGGAAGAAGGAGACAAGGTCTTTTTGAAAGAAGATTTAGAGCCAAAGTGCTTAAGGATGTGATGAAAGAGAATTATAGGGAAAATAAAATCTTGTAAACATTCCAAGGAGAAGCTTTAGCAGTGAAGCAGAAGTACATTTATACATTTATTAATAAGAAATTACTCTCCCGAGTAGGATAAGGCAAATAACAGACCCTGCGGTCATCTATTTTTACCCCTTTATCTGCACTTCTTACCTCCCCCAAAACTTTTTTAATCAAAAAATTGATGTTCTCGAAGGTAGTATGTAGAAAATGTAAAAAAGCTCGTATCTTCTTTCCTTTCTCATAATTTCCGATCGAATGACATCACATGCCTTATGTTACCATTGTTCTAACGACCAAGTGACTGCCACCCCCGCAACTCCGACCCCACGGGAACAGTTGGGCCTAAACTTCATAGTAATGTAGATCTTGCCTAGAGGAATCTGCATACTGAATTTCACTCCTTTACATACCTAAATAGCACACAGATCTTTTGTCCTCTCTCAATCCCACCCCCGTAATTCCGACCACAGTGCACCAATCAAAACCAAACTAAACAGTGAAGGTGGACATGCCCATAGTAAGCTACATTCCGAATTTCAACCTTCTACCTCAAAAAATGTAGAAATTATGAAAGGGACGGATGGACATTATAAAACCAATAAGTAGCTCCATTCTTCCGCTACTTAATAATATAGATTATGAGCACTTGAGCAATCGTACGTCGACAAAGCGATTTCACGTGCGCGCGCCGATGTCAGTAATGCTTAAAAGATGAACAGAAAGTAACAATGTATTCCTTCTTGACAAATCGATCGTTATATGACATGCCATTCTCTTGGTATTCTTTACACTCACTGTTTTAGCGCGTGAATTCGACTTGAAAGGGGTCCACGAAAATTTCTGAAAAGTTGATATGGCCGAGCTAAGACTTTGATAGTCATATATCTGAAAACAGAATTTGAAAAAGTTAATCCGCTTTCAAGTTATCGTGCAAACGGCGGAGTTATCCTTGGAATCTGGATAAACGTACAGACCAAGCGTGCATTCTTATAAGTAGCTTTTTGCTAAAGTTCCTAATAAAATCTTATAAACATTCCAAGGAGGAGCTTTACCTGTGAAGCAGAAATACATTTATACATTTAGGAAAAGAAACTAATTCCCCCGTGTCAATATCATTTTGTAGACACCTTACAACTTTACGTGCCAGCATCAGGAATAAACGTTCCGGAAAACTCACAAACGGTGTTATCCTTCTGTATGATAACGCCCGGCCTCATGTAGCCCGAAA
>JAHWFO010002124.1:477677-526938 GCA_023313115.1 Rhysida immarginata
GCAAGCAGCGGATCCTGCGATCATCTATTTTCACTCCTTTATCTACACTTAACCCCCCCTCCCAAGTTTTTTAATCAAAAAAATTGATTTTCTCGAACATAGTTTGTAGAAAATGTAAAAGAGTTTGTGTTTCTCTAGAAAATGTAAGAGAGTTTTTCTATCTTCCTTCCATTTATCACCATTTCCAGTCGAATGACATATCACACGTCATATGTTGCCAAAGTTTTAAAGACCAAGTGACTGCCACCCCCGCAACTCCGACCCCACTGGAACAATTGAGCCTAAACTTCATAGTAATGTAGATCTTGCCTAGGGGAATCTGCATACTGAATTTCACTTCTTTACATACCTAAATAGCACATAGATCTTTTGTCCCCTCTGAATCCCACCCCTGTAATTCCATCCCCAGCGCACCAATCTAAATGATGAAAGTGGACATGCCCATAGTAAGCTACATTCCGAATTTCAACCTTCTACCTCAGCACAAAACGAATGTTCTATCATTGCATCATCATTTTATGCTCATTCTATCCTATAAAAATATATGGCGAGACTCAGTACTTCATGTACTCCAGAGTGGCAAAAGCGCGGTTTGCCCCACGTACCTTTTACGGTGGTTAAAAGAAAAAATGCGTCCCAACCAAATTATTAGCGCAGAAGTTCCTGATGCCAACACTGACAAAATGCTACACGAGTTATGCGGGGCACACAATAAACACATCATCCCTGTGCATGAAGACTGGGATGTGTACCAAGAAGTACCCTCGGGCGCTACTGAAACCATTTATCTGTAACCTTACAAAATTTGAATAAAACCACAAAGCAAACAATAAAATCCGAATTGCAAAGCAAATCGAAGTTCGTTAGAATAGCAAAACGTATTAATATCAATACGAAACCAAACAACAATAGCAAATCGCAAAGCAAACAAATCTAAATCCGTAAAACACAGAAGATAAAAACGAATACTTATACGACAGGTGACCCCTAAATCAGATGTGTCCGCTGAGTCAAACAGGAGCGCTAAGGTGACACAACCTAAAGCGCGTTTTAAATAAGCTCCTAATCTAGAGCTTTAGGTTTTAAAGTTAAGACAGCGTCATCTTTTGACAAAGTTCAGAACTAAAATGTTGTTATTATGGTAACTAGTGATGTGCGATACCAATGAAGCATCGATACTTCCGGTATCGAGTATTTTAATACAATACTCGATACCAATATCGAGTACTCAATGAGAAAGTATCGATAGTATCGAGTAAAAATGAGTATTTATTTATATGGTAAAATGCATTTTCTGAGAGGACGTCGAACCTATACTGGAGCACGTGGAGGCTAACATCACTCATTACTATTACTAGGAGGCTATCATCACGTGTCCGAGTCATTAGCTTTTTTTTTGTATTTCCCGTGCGCCCATAGAGCGAGACGTGAGCTCGACAGCTCGACCTCCTTAGGAGAAATAAAAACAAACGCTTCGAAAGATACTTCCCTAATCAGTAGGCAGCCACTGGAATAAAAGCGTTAAAATATTCAACAGATTCTGAATTAACGCTGAAAATCGAACATCTTCATTAGGTGACTCATAGGTTTTATTCAGTATCGAGTGCAAACTCTCGATGTGCAAACTCTCGATACTATCGATACTTGAGCCTTATTACACTGTGCGATACTTGAGTACTCGATACCGGCAAGTATCGATACTTTTTGGTATTGATATCGGTATCGGCACAACACTAATGGTAACATTAAAATTGACAATAGTGGGCATACCTATCAAAAAAAGGATAAACAGTATGCTATTTTTCTCTAATTTATGTAATACCTATTTGCCTAGAGCGCATGCCAGTCTAACTGTCTGCCTGATACTCTGCAACTCCTAAACCACAGAATGGATTTTGAGATTTTTCAGACGGTTTTCTCTAAACTTTGCCGAAATAAAACATATCCTATGAATATTCTGTGATATATTTACTCCTTAGGGCAATTGGAAAAGATTTGTTGGGCAATTAATTGTCCTTAGGGTGCCATTCTGAAACGATTGGATCTCGCTCCATTTATCGGGCTTTGCAAAAGTTCTGTTACACTCGTGACGACCCTCAAAGAAATGGACACGACGATGTTCACGATACAGTTAGACATGTTTTTATTGTGCCATCATGTAGAATAACATTGTAATTAGTCATTTAATCAATGTAGCCACCATTTGCATCAAGAACCCGCTCAAGAAGCCTTGCAAACTTTGCGAATGTAGTCCTTCCTCATTCTGGTCCACACACGGTTGACAGATGTTTTCAGCTCGTCGACGTTGCTGTGACGGACCTTGCAGGCCTTCCCCTCGACATGCGCCCACACGCTGTAGTCAAGTGGATTGAGGTCTGGCGACTGCGGAGGCCAAAAGCCCTTCGACCAGAAGGTCATGTTGGACCCCAACCAGTTTTGCACAGTGTTGGCCGTGTGGGCAGGGGCACCGTCCTGTTGAAAGATGTAGTCCGCATTTCTTCACCCAGGGAAGGACTTTTGTGGCCAGGATGTCCTTGTAATCAGCCGCCGTTAGCCGGTATCCACTTGGGAACTACACGGGTGGCATTTTCTCGCCATTCGACGCCACGATTCCGAGCATCATCACAGAGGCCGGGTGCTTGGTTGTAGACACGTAGCGGACCTTGGAGATGTCCTGGCCGAAGCTTACCACGCAGTCGTTTTGCTTGTTGACGGCAGGATCGACCGTGAAGGTCTTTTCGTCAGAGAAAATGACAATTCGCTCGCCATGACTCTTCAAGTCGTTGAGAAGACGGCGACAGCGCTCCCGACGTTGTTCCCGTATCCGATCCGTCAGCAGAGGCCTCACGCTCTTTCCACCTTCTTCTTTGACCGCTCTGGACACTGTGGACACCGAAATTTTCTTTTTCTTTGCGAGCGCAGTCATTTTGAGCGTCGGGTCTTGTTCGAAGGCTTTTCTCACAGCCAAACGGTTGACGACTTGAGGTCTACCTGAACGAGGTTGAACTTTAAGGTCTCTCCCATTCTTGAGCCTGTCTGCAACTCTGTGGATGGTCATCCGGCTGACTTTGAGGAGCTTGGCAATCTCGGACTTCGTGTGGCCCGCGCGCAGGAGAGCAGCGATCTCTACTCGTTTCGTTTCCATCGCTTTTGTCGTGGACATTAGGATCACTCAGAGGTTAACACGTAATTTCCAATATATTAGTTGATCCTTTTGTGGAAATGGAATTATCCAAATCATGAGCAGTCCATTTTTTGGGGGATGTAAAGAGTGTAACAGAAATTTTGCAAAGCCCGGTACTTCTGCATATGGTCGCCTACACTGTATGCCATAGAGCAGAATGGTCCTTTTAATCGTTTTATACAGGAGTAGTTTGTTGAAGATGCTATGGGCACTTGCGACCAATAAGAAAAAATTAGAACTTCGCCTTTTTCGCTTTATCCAGGTTTCGAGCAGACTCTACAATCAAAGGAATGTATTTGTACTTAGCGACCCAATCTAACTATTTATCGTATAAAACGAACGCGTTTATGCTTCTTGTTTAAGTACATAGCTTTGCATTTAGTTTCAATAGGCAATTATCAACGTTTAGTTTCAACCTCCAGTTTTTGAATCAGCGTTCAATGGCTTTCAGGTCATTTCAATTGGATTGCTTTCCTCAGTCATTCTTTGTATGCATGGATGACACGGAAAAAAAATGAGCACGCCTCTTTATTTACGTTGAAACATTCTACATTTTCAATAACACATAGTTTGTATTTCAGCACGTCTCCGTGGCGCAATCGGTTAGCGCGTTCGGCTGTTAACCGAAAGGTTGGTGGTTCAAGCCCACCCGGGGACGTTAACGTTTTACATTTTTCTAGCTGGGAAGATTATAACTCTTAGGAATAAAGATTCGCTAATGAACTGGTTATTTTTTCATTAATTCCAAACCATTTCAACCCCCTTAAAAAGGATGTCGGGTATACAGTAGATGGTGATAACTTTTTATTATTTTCAACTGTACCTGCATTTAATAATACTGTTCATTGAATTCTTTATTTAATTAAATGTAAACCCTTACAAAAAATGAAAAATCACAACGTAAAACATTTGATAAAACATGTATCATCTGCAAAAAAAAGTACAATTTGTATGGGTTGGGCTTCGGATAATCGTGCACAAAGTGGTTAAATAGTTGGGGTCCAAGAACAGTGCCTTGCAGTACACCAGCTTTTACATCACGTGGTCAGGAAGCTTTGTCGCTAACTTTAGCTTGGTAACGACAACTTCAAGCAAACTGTTAACATCCGATAAAAGTCCTCTGAAGAGTTCTCAGACATCGCACGTAGAAATCATAGTCTAAGAAAGTAGATTATAGAATGCATAAGGGTCGTACAAATGAAAACGAAAATTTGTCTGGGAAAAAGAAGACGACGTGTAGGATCGTAAGTTTTAGTTTTCAACAAATACGAAACCCCACGTGCAAATTGAACAATAGGTTGCAACAAGTGTTGCATCACGTGAGAAAGATCGATAGCTCTGCGAGTGATTGCTTCGTCCAAACAACAAAATGGAGTCAACGAAATAGAGAGCAGTAATTCGTTTTTTGACATGTGAAGGAGTTTCAGTTTCTGAAATTCATCGTCGTATGCAGAACGTCTATGGAAATGACTGTCTAACCTTCACTCGTGTTTGGGCATGGAGCAAGAGGTTTTCGGAGGGAGGGTCATCATTGCAAGATGATCAACGACCTGGACAAGCAAACCGCGCCATCACGGATGATTTCAAAGCCAAAATTGACGCTGTCTTAAAGGAAACCCTGCAACATTTGACTTGCTATGAACAGGAAGGAGAGAGTTTTCTCGATAGAATCGTTCCAGCCCGAAAGCAAACGTAAAAGTTGTCAATGGAAGCATTATGGGTCACCACCCCCGAAAAAGTCAAAAGCAATCGCAAACAGCACGGGGAAGGTGATGTTGACCGTGTTTTTTGATCGCAAAGACCCGATTTTACTGGACTTTCTTGAAAAATGCACCACAGTTAACGCAGCACGATATGGGTCAACATTGAAGGCACTGCGCGCGGCCATCAAATGCAAGCGTCCTGGACTTCTTACAGAAGGAGTGCTTTTTCTCCACGACAACGCGCGTCCTCACACCTCGAAAGCAACAGTAGACCTCATCAAAAAGCTCAACTGGGAAGCAATGCAGCATCCACCTTACAGCCCTGACTTATCCCCATGTGACTTTTACGTGTTTGGGGATCTCAAGAAACATCTGCGGAAGATCGCGAGCGCTGGAGATCATCCATAGGGCTGCTGCCCCCGCGACCCTAAGGGATAAGCGGGTTTGAAAAGTAAGTAAGTATGGAGTTGAAACCATTAGATTACAATCGACAGTCGAACAGCGGAGTGTACCTTTATTCGTGTGGGACGGAGTCAAGCTTACATATATCTCACTCTACTTCAATAGATACAAAGGAAATGCAATGAGATAGGTAAGAAGCTTGATAGATCCAAAATGTCGTCCACAAAATACAACTTGTAGAATAACATTGACGATTAAATGGCAAAAATATAAAAGAAGAAAAAAAGAAAGAAAAGAGAGACCACAAAACCCAGTGATCCGGAAAGGAAACATCGTTAATGTCCTCAAAAATAATATCCTCGGCTACCGATACTTCATGTCCATGGAGTGCTTCAAAATTCTTAGTCACAAGATCGCTGCTTCGTCTTCTCCAGCATATTCTCCAGAACGTCTTGAACAAATTGGCCAATATGTGTCACTTCAAAGTAGCTGTGAATGGTAGGAATTTTTGCTGTTCTCCTGTCTAGTTGGGCACTTGTCTTCAGGGTAATATTCTGAAACGATTCAATATCGCACTATCTACTTCTGCATATGGTCGTCCACAGGGGCAAGCGGTAAACAGAATATTCAGGATAATCGTCTTGTGCAGGAGTAATTGTTGTTGATGCTAGGGGTACTGTTGAGACCAATGAGAGAAATCAGATTGAACTTGTTCTTTTTTGCTTTTCACTATTTGTACTTACCGGCCTAGTCTAACTTGTTGTATAAAACGAGCGAGCTTGGGGGGCCATTTTTGCTTGTACATAGCTTTGCAATTATCGATGTTTAGTTTCAATCTTCAGTTGTTGAATCAGCATTCAAAATTTTTCAAGACCTTTCAATTGGATTGCTTTCCTTCGGTTTAATCAAAAATTATGTTTCATGTGCTCTTTGCAAATAAGGATGACGTGTCCGAAAGTGTTTCGTTCAAATGAGATTAAATGCTTAAAAAAAAACAAAAAACCAAAGCAGCACACCTCTTCATTTACGGTGTAATATCCTGCATTTTCATTATCATAGGTTGACATATTTTTTATTTTAGCAAGTCTCCGTGGCGCAATCGGTTAGCGCGTTCGGCTGTTAACCGAAAGGTTGGTGGTTCAAGCCCACTCGGGGACGTTGACATTTTGCATTTTTCTGGCTGGAAAGATTAAAACTCTTAAGAATAAAGATTCGTTAATGAAGTGGTTATTTTTTTATTTTGTTCCAAATTAAACGTAAACCCTTACATAAAATGTAAAATCACGCAATATAAAACACATTTGATAAAAAATGTATCATCTGCAAGAAAGTATAATTTGTAGTGATCGGGTTTCAGTAAAATCGTGTACAAAGTAATTGAATACTTGGGGGTCAATGAAGAGAGCCTTGCGTTACTCCAGCTCTCCCATCACGTGGTAAGGAAAATTCATCGCCAATTAAGATTTGGTAATACATATGGGTAAGGAAGGACTGTACCATACCGACCAAGTCCGAGGGAAAGTTCTCTCTGATCATTTTGTAGATAAGTCCTTCATGCCAAACTTGGTCGAATGCTTTGCTGACATCCAGAAAGATGATACCGCAATACATAGAATGGTTAAAGGGGATGCTTAAATCTTCGACGATCCTCCAAACTTGCATCGAACAGGAATGGTCGTTACGAAAACCAAACTGCTCATGAGGTACTAGACACCACCGTGATCCTGCAATCTTCTCTAGATCTTTAAAGATAGACGGAAGCAAGCTTACAGGCCTATAGCTCATACATGGGCACGCCGAGACTGCAAAGTGTGTGACGTTGACTTTTCACAGGAAACACCGGATTTTAACCCAGGCTTGTCAATGTCACTACTCAGTTTCTTCGGGAGGTTCTTTAGAGCAGTATTGCTCACTTGATCTGGCGCCCTCTTCTAGAGCTTCTTAATTATACTGCTGATCTCTCCAGCTTCGATACTAATCTTCGTCAACTGTTTACGGCTCTTCATAATACTGCTTAAGACCATCTTTCAGACGCAGAGCATTCTCGGAATTTCTGATCTCCGGCGTGACAAACTGTTCTGCAAGATAATCCGCTATAATACGTACTTTGTTCAGATTACGGAGCACATAATTTGAAGATAAAATACCACAAATATCATTGAAGGATGTAGAAGAAATTGTTAGGGCCAAGTTTCAAGTAGCTGGGAGAACAAATCAAACTGTTGCCTTGATTCATTGTTTTCAGGATGCAAATTACAATTTTCAGGAGATAAATCAAAATTTCAATTTCTTCAATCGTGGTCATCTTTCTTTCTCTAAAGTCTGATGTGGTACACGAGGTGGAACTAACAACAATTGTTCACTCTGCTTTGTTAACATGCCTGGCCAACACCCCCTAGCCCAACGCCTCCTAAAGATAAGGCCTGAGCGCGAAAACGTCATACATTGTTACATCATCATCCGAAGATACGTTTAATCGCATTACTACCAATAATAAGCCCTGAAATGCAATTAAACGTATCTTCAGATGATGATGTAACAATGTAAGACGTTTTCGCGCTCAGGCCTTATCTTTAGGAGGCGTTGCCTAAACAGAAGGCCTGATAACGGAAACGTTATACATTGTTACAACATCTTTAGTCGACCATTGTTAATCCTATTTCTACCAATAATAAGTCCTACATTTGATCGACTAATGATGATGTAACAATGTGTGACGTTTTCGTTATCAGGCCTTCTGTCTAGGTGGTGTTGGCCGGGCGTGCCATTGCAGAAGCGGAGCTGATAATAATTGCTCACTCTGCTTTGTTTTCATGCTTCGGGTAAACAAAGCAGACTTTTAGATTTCAGTTCAGATCGTGTTCCAAACAAGGAAAAATATTCTCCAATCATCTTAATACTTATATTTATAATTGTGAGTTCCGTGAAATTTTCTAAGATAATTAGCATGTATCTATTTGTACATTAACATTGACGTATATTTCCAAAGTAAATGAAATGCTGCTCAAATGTAGAATACACTATACAGCATTTTTCTTTTGTGAGTAAGATTAAAGTAAGCCTAATCTAATGATCATATCATCAATGCCTTTGTGGCTCTACCAATTCCTTTTTGTTTATAACTCGATAGAATTGGATATACCGGTGCATGAGTTTCTTTTGCCTTCGAACTTTCAACGTATACTTTTCTGATCCTCAAAACAAATTTCACAAGAATATCATAAACACCAACCCTTTTGCACGCGTACAAGATGATGAAGGATGCCTGTGGCCGTTCCACAGGAAACATTCAAATGTGGATAATAAAGAACGATCCCAGAAGATATAATTTACCAACTGTCAATGAGGTAGCGGTAGCGTTTGAAGTTGACGATGGAGAACCAAGCACCATTTGAACGAGATTTGTGCGTCTATCCAAGCACGGGGAACAACTGACAACATATGCCGAATTTGAGTCCGAACTGTGATCCAATGACTTACCCGTTGCTGTTTTCTCATTGAGAAGAAGGCTGGAAGATAAATTCATGAGCACTGAAGCGACGAAAGTGAGCATGTTAGCCTTGTACTCCTACAAACTGTACGAAAGGCCAGGACTGTTTAATCCGGTGTTGCACGCGGGGAAACTTACTCAACAGGATATTGTGGACGCTTTTTAAAAATTGAAGGAGACCGGCTACAATGGGTGAAAGAAAATCAGAAGACTTTGAGAGTGGAGGCTTACCACTTGGCTTAATGGATTTCGTTCACAATCAGGCTGATAACTTTAATATGAAAGCAAAAAAGGTCTGCGTTCTAACTACGCCATTTACCGGGAGAAAACGCGCGTTGCAGCAAAACTACCAGGATCTTTTCATCACTACAAGTTCGGGAAACCAGATCTTTTCCTCACATTTACATGCAATCCAAATTGGACTGAAATAACAGAACAGCTGGCTTCATAGAAAAACTTCGATGCATAGACCCGACATCGTCGCGAGAGGGCATTTATCGACAACCTGACTAAAAACTCGGTGCTGGGAAGGTGGCGGCATGGATTAACGTCAATGAGTTCCAGAAAAGAGGTAATGAATTAGTTAGGACAAACCAATATAAAATGGAATGATTCTCAAAGGCAATTATTTGAATGTATCCATTTCTTCCAAGAATACTATAATCCTCAAAACATAATTTTCACAGGCTGTAAGCCCGCCTGCCTTGCCTCTAGTATATATGTATGTATGTATGTATGTATGAAGGAATGTTCGCGTTTTTCTCAAAAACTGCTGATCCGATTTGGATGGGGTTTTCGCTATTCCACTGAATATTTTTTTGGGAAGGTTTTTGACCAATGAAGTCGGTTCATTTTTGTTAAAAAAGTTCTTGTTGGTTTAGTCGTTCGTTGTTTACTGTTTTCTGCCTCAGACAATTCTATGCTCGGAAGTGAAGGAAGCACAGAAAGTGGTGCATGCGCGTTCCTACTTCCTGCGCACCCCGTGTATAAGACGAGAAATTTATTCTCAAAAATGGGCTCAAAAATCGAATTCGTCTTATCCAAGAGGCAATGTAAATTTAAAGAACTAAATGGCTGTCATAGAGAATACAAATTCTGACAGTGACAATGCAGGAATCTGTGAATTGGATGACTTTTATGAAGGAGAGATGGCAATCCTGGATAAGTTTCAGCAGCTGTTCGGGGAGTCTGATGATGACTGTTGAGCTTTGAAGGCTTTTAAAAATTCATTTTACATTTTTATTTTCTTTTCAACGTATAAATTTACAATAATTTTGTCGAATTTTTTAAAATTTCGAATCAGTCTAGAAGTGATTTTAGTCTTCTGCTTATACATGGGGCAATCCATTTTTTGTATCAAAAAAAGGGGGTCGTCTTATGTTTATATTATCATTGGGTTATACTCACACTCGTATAACCCTTGACAAGTATGAAGGTAGCTACTTCTAACTTGCTAGTATTCCAAAAACTCTAAACAATTTACTATCACACAAAATTCCTAACAGAGTTAATATTAATTATTAATAAAAAAGTAATATTTCTTAAAAAATAAGTTTTTCTTAAGTCCACCTCCTGTGGGCAGCGCCCAGCATTTTACTTGGCCTTGTCTTAAATTAATTCAACTTAAAAATAATCACAATAGAAAATTGACTGTGGGTCATCGAAAACGATTAATATAAACAATTTTTATAGATCTCATTAAAGTTTTATGTGAACTTGGACTAATTATTCGAAGTTATATGAACATTATGTGGCTTGAGTAACTCTACTTACCCTGGTGCAAATAATGCAAAACTCCTGATGCATTGAGTAAGCTTAAAACGTTGTACATTTCATGCCACTTTCATATTTTTAAATTTTCATAAATATGTAATCTCAACAACGCCCACTTTTTTATTCTCCCTCGAGACGTCTCTTTCCAGCGGAAGGAAAAATAAAAGATTAATTAATAAATTGTTCATAGATTAATCAATTGTTCTACTGTTTAATTTACTTTAAATACAGTTACGTAGCTAGAAGGGAGCAAAGGAGGGGGGCATCTGTCCCCGGGCTCCAGCCTTGTTACGCTCGTTAGAGGGGGGGGGGGCTGCGAGGACAAAATATGAAAAGACGGGGGCGAAAATGAACACTATAACCCTGGGTGCCATTTATACTTGCTACGCGACTGTTTAAATACCTGCACCAGAGTTATTTTAAGAAATGTAAGATTGGATCCCTCTACAATCGAGCATGTGTGGGATTACATGGGAAGAAAGATCCGTCGCCTTCCACAGCCACCAAGAAATGTTGCTACTCTACACCAACGGATTTAGGCAGCATGGTGAACTGTATCATGGACATCATCTGCACTCTATACGACAGTATGCCAATCGGATGAGCGGCTATTGTGATAATGTACGGGCTACACAGGGTATTGACGTCAGCACTCACAATATTGTGAGTATTGTGTATTGCAAGTACAAGCAAATCAATTATTTTCTATGACCACATAAACATTTTTTTTCCTATGCATACCTTACAATTTGTACGACTTTTTCCTGGGGATTACTGTAATCCGATTACATTACTTTGATAGCGGCTGTTGTACCATTAACACGATTTACCAATACAAAAGTAGTTTGGATATTGCGACCGACTTTATAATTACTTTTATACATGAGAAGAATTCATATCAGTTCAAATTGGATTATATTTCCGTTTTTTTTTTACTTCTATTGTCATACAATAATGGGCTCCCCCTAACAGTAGATTAATGAACTCGTACGGCGATCATGTGACTTCAATTAGCTGCAGTTATGCAAAATATCATGGTAATAGAGATGACGCGTAGTACATAGATGTCGATAAGGGTGTAATTGAGGTATGCCACCTTAATGGACTGTCCAAGAGAGAAATTACTCTTAAGTTAAACAGAAAAAATCTACTGTGAATGAATCATAAATGAAAGGTGAAAGCAGGATCGGCGCATATGCATTGTGGATCGCACAGGGCGCCAAGCTGAAGAAGGCGCCGAGAAAAAAGGCTTTTTCTCATTGTGCGAATTTTTCTATTGTATAGGCAAAATCGAATTGTAATATGACAATGTAGTTTCGGAAACTAAGTAATTTTTATGCAGGGGCGCCAAATCAGTTTCTGCACAAAGGCACCTTATATCAGCGCCGGCTCTGTGTTACAGGAATGCTGAACGTTCCGGGCGATCTCAAAAATTTTTTAAGGCGATTCTAGCCTTGTTTGGGCTAGGTTTGGCTCTTTGTCTTTAAAGATTGCCGACCACTGGTCTAAACCATCGCAAACTGGACACTGGAACAGCGGAAATTAGTTATGTGGAGTGACGAGTCAAAGTTCATATTGTTTAGATCCTGTGTATGGGCGTGGCGGCTAACGGAGGAACGTTTTCTACCAGAGTGCACAGTACCTACCAGTAAATTTGGTGGTGGTGGGATAATGGTGTAGGTGTGTTTCACGCACTACGGTGTTGGACCACTGGTGGTTGTTCATGGCAACATGAACTCGCAGTCGTCCTGTAAAATTTTGGACAACACTGGGACGTTATTATGGAACTGATATGAATTCTTGTTGCTGCTACTACCGTGCGTTGGTATCAAGAGAACAACGTTCAATGCTTGGATTGGCCAGCACAGAGCTCCGAGCTCAATTCCATTGTATATCTTTGGAACAAGTTGGAACGTGTGAGATTTTGCAAGAGGAATGGTGGAAAATTCCAAAGGATGTCTTCCACAACTTAGTTTCCAGCATGCCTCAGCTCATTGTTGAGGAAGGTATTGTTGGGAAATTATTGGAGGAAATGTTTAATTTGTTTAAGTAGATTATCTGATTCTAATTCAGTATTAAGAATAGATAAATTATTGTAATTTTTGGCTTTAGAAAAATTGCAGTTTCTTAACAATAAGAATCTATTGTGTTATCCTTTTGTTATCAAGACCCTCGATAATGGTGTAAAGCCGAAACGTTCGTCGTGTAATTTGTCATTATATTGTTTATTATTATATTTATTAAAATTTGTATTATTGAGGACCTGTTTTTATATATTTATAATTATATAAAAGAGTTTATATTAACACCAGTTTCAAGTAGAAATTAAAAAAGTCACGTCTTTCTATATGAACACCAAAATATAATTTTGAAACAATGAGAACTTCCAAAGAGACACTTCGGAAGGTTTCTACAGTATTGCATCTTAAAAAATAATGGTTTGATTTTCATTTAATGTCATTACTTTTTCAACAAACCATTGGCTAATTAAGTTAATATCTTTACTAATTTCTTCTTTAGCAACAACGTTTTAAGCAATATCGTCCTTAAACGTGTGGGAATCGAGGGCGAGACGAAGAATAAATTAGGAAGTATTAAAGTCGAGAATAGGTCTACACTGATGGAGGATCCCTGCCCGATTCCTCGATGTGATTTTACCTCTTCATTTCATCTGAGGGATTCATAAAGATCGTCCTAACTGTCGAGAGATTGTCCAACATTTTAAAAACGGTCTAGAGACTCTTATGACATGAATCTCCTCTAGGATTTATTGGCGGGGGAATGGGGAAGCATCAACGAAAGCCTTGGCCAGGCCTAAGCAAACAATATAAAATCCTTGAGTTCCTTGCTACCTTAATAAATATTTTCATTATTATATCTTCCACTGACACTTCAGAGTGACCCCCATACAGTTTAAAGGGATCACAACCCACGTATGAAATTAAATTGATTAAAAAGAACCTTTTCCAACCAATATGTATATGAAAAGGAGTAAAGCATTTTTCCAGATTTGAAAAATGAGATCAAATAAAGTCTCCTTTAGGAACAACTAAGGAAAACACCCGTTTCAAAAATGTTTAGCAGGAGAAGATGAGTATCCCCTATAGATCTCCGCTTCTTAATAACTAAAGGATTAATCACTAAATCTCTGTTTTTGAATTTTAATTTTTTTGTTTTTAGCTAAATAAGGTTCAGAAGTAAAGTTGGCAGATAATATCGAACCATTTAAAACTAGTCTTTTAGAGTTTCTAACAACAACTTACTCGAATCTCTCTATTCCTATTATCGTCCTTATAATACGTACAATATGTCTTTCGTTGAATTTGAATCAGCCAACGAATCTTTTCGTCTTCATCACAAGCGTTTCTATCGAAAGATTGGCCGCAATCAGATGTCTAATTAGATGGACTTTTAGGGGGTTGTCGACCTATGTCAAAAGTAATCAATTGGAAAAGACTGAGAAGGAAGAGTACGTTGATTATTAATAATTTTTCTCAAAGGTTATTATTTTTCCTCAGTTTCTTAATATTGAAACGATTGGCCGTCCTAAAGACTTTTTCATAGCTTTATTCAAGGCCTTCAATTGCAGAAGATCTCGAGGGTCTTTGGTTGTTATAAACTTTTTATATAGATCGTTTCTCATCAATCAGTAACACTTAATACAGTGCGTCTCTTAATTTAGTGGACACCTGTGAATATTAAGAAAAGCGATAAAAATGTTTTGCAAGATGTTTTTTCTTTTCATTTACTCTTACTTTGGAACAAATACAATATCAAAATGCTCCGCTGTGTTAATTTTAGTCAAAAAATAACAATATATTAAAAAAAGCCAAAATGTATAAAAAAACGTGTCTCTTATTTTAATGGACAATGTTGCCTTTTTTGTTAAAACAAAGTTTTTAATAATTGATTGAACCACCTTTTGCTTGAATAAGTTGGAATACTCTTTCTTTCATAGAAATTATTAATTTATGAATAATGTTAGGGTCGATTTCATACCAAGAATTCATGATTGCTGTCTTCAAAGATGATACATCATTAAACTGCCGCCCATCGTTGTATACATTGCGAACAAGAATTCCCCACAAGTTTTCAATAGGGTTAAGGTCGGGACTTCTAGATGGCCATGACATAACATCAATATTCTTTGATTTTAGCCATGATTGAGTGGCACGAGAACTATGACACGGTACATTATCTTGCTGTAAGATCCACTGTTCTCCACATAGAACGCGTCCATAAGGCACTGCATATTCATTTAATAAATCTTGATATTTTTCAGAATTTAAACGACCAGAAACAAATGCAACTGGCGTTGTACCATTAAATGAGAACCCTCCCCATACAATCACTGATTCTCCAACTTGCACTCGTGATGAAAACACTGCTTTGTCCTTTCGTAAATCATGCCAGTAGGAGTTCAAACCATCAGGTCCATCTAGGTTGAATTTTTACTCATCGGTAAACATAACACTGAGCCACTCGTCGTCCCAAGTCATGTGCTTTTTCGCCCACATCAAACGTTGCTCCTTGTGCTGCTTTGTCAGTGGAGGTTTACGACATTTTTTCGTGTATGCCAAATGAGAAGAACTTGACAAAATTTTCCAGACAGTGTTTCTCTTAACAGGCAATTTTAAATCAGCTAAAATCTTTTAAGCCGAATGTCCTGTTGCTGCAGCTTCGTTTATGATGTGTCTCTTATCGCGTTCTGTCAGTTTTGGTTTGGGTCCACGCTTTTTCTTGCTTCTTTTTTCATTCCCGTTTTTGAGGAATAAACCTATAGTGCTAGCAGGCTTTTGAAGTTGCTTGGCAATTTGTCGAATTGAGCTTCCATCATCTCTAAGTTGCTGAATTCTTCCTTTCTCAAAATCAGTTAGCTTTTTGCGAGTAGCCATGATTAATGAGCAAACTAAAATAGTTCCTTAGATCAAAAAAAATATCTTTTGAGTCATACCAACTGTTGCATATCATTTATCATTGCTTGGAAATGTCTATACCTCCCTACAGCCAATAAATGTGATTGTCCATTAAAATAAGAGACACGTTTCTTTATACATTTTTGCTTTTTTTAAATATATTGTTATTTTTTGACTAAAATTAACACAGCGGAGCATTTTGACATTGTATTTGTTCCAAAGTAAGAGTAAATGAAAAGAAAAAACATCTTGCAAAACATTTTTATCGCTTTTCTTAATATTCACAGGTGTCCACTAAATTAAGAGACGCACTGTATTATTATTCAACCAACTTTTCTTTTTAAGTACAGTGGAAAATTTTCTTTTACAGTTCATATTGGATAAGAAGGGTCGTCATATAAGATTGTAAGAGGAAAACCTTTGAGTTGGGATTGTGTATGATCTGATAGTAAGACCAATCTAAAGAGAATAGTCTCCATTAGATCAAGTTCCAATCAATTTTGAAATAATCGTGGGGAATAATGTTTTCTTAAGATTACATACAGGCTTTATCCTTCAATTTAATTATGTATTCGATGGCTGAATGATCAGATTTGGATAGAATCAAGAAATTTAAATGAAAATTTTCCCAATCTTTCGGCAGAAAAATCTGATGGAGCTTGTGAACGCCCTCTAGCAGATTCAATTATCAGAAATTATCGTCAAACCTTTCAAGGACTTTTTGTAAGTGAAGTCAAGACTTCAGCTGAACTAAACAATTTAAGTGCTTTGGCAATTTATCAAATGCGGACAACATCGTTGTTTTGAAACACGAACGTTAGAATTAGTATCGTGTGAGCAAGTACAGATGCAAATGAGAGTATTTTTCTATTCTTCAGCCCAATAAAGGTCATGAACATCAATTTAATGTCTTAAGCGTAATTCATCCTGCAGCCGTCTAAAAATTTTCGTACGTCGAGTGTGTCAAAATAATATTGTACGTAAAAGATAAAAAAAAAAAAAAAAATCACAGATAAAGTAGGCCGAAATATGTCTACTTTGCACTGAATTCTTGTAATCTTTTACAGTTTATATTGACTTTTCTTCCCATATAAAATTTATACCCATTATATGCGTCGTATCTTCAATTTTAAATTTGTTAATTTTCATTACGGGGATTACTTAAAGTTCGCTTTCCTTTTCGACGCGGAAAGTAAAGATATGACTAAGCTGGAATTTCCATCGTTTAACTGGTGTTTCTACTGCAATGCCGACGATTGTTTCTGCGGTTTGGGGGTATCCATGAAAAAATGATTCGATTCTAACAAATGTAGAAGCAAATCATCGTACTACGAAGCACTCGTCTCCATATTCTTGCTTGGAAAATCAAATCCAAAATTCTGAATGTACGAAGTTCGGAACTTCTGAGTTCTTTTTAAAATCGTATCTAAGAAAAAAAATCTTATTCAAGGTCTCCAAGTGCTTTTAATTTTTAAGTCCCTGCTTTCGATTGAACTAGTATTTATTTTCGGTTTCATATTTTCTCAAAAGCTTTTAATAAGGAAGTACTTCTGATTCGACATATATATATATATATATAGCATTTCAGATTTGATGGTTTTAGTTAGCCATCATTTCGAGTAGAGCATACACTTTCATTTTAATTGGAATTTTGTTTGAACTTTATTTACACAACCTGTTCAAAATTATTTCCATTACAAGTTATCTTTTCATCTGTTTCAAAATTTTGACGTCCGCCCATTTTCATAACACTTTTAACATTGCGCGTATTATTAGTATTTCACTTTTTAACATTCTTGTTGGTATTTTTCACGCTAACATGTAAGTTGAGCGTAGGTTCTTTAGTGAATGACTTTAATTTTCAGAGTATTAGATTGACGCGTTTTTACCCCCTTGTACAAATGGAAGACGTTTATTTCATAGATTGGTCCGGTGTGTAAAGTGATTACTAATTATTTAGATAATTTCAACGATGTTTGCTTTACGGCTTCTGATGAACTCCATTTTTCTCTTTTTTCTTAACGACTGTCTCTTTTTTTCTTTTTTTTCCCATTCATTTATCATCTAATTTTACTTTTATTAGTATATAATTTTATTATTATTATTATTATTATTGCTGTGTTACTGTTATTAATTATTGTTTTATTATTATTATTATTATTATTATTATTATTATTATTATAGAGTATAAGCATTCACGTTTTAGAATAAAAGAGTTCATTTTAAATATTAACATTTTATAATTTACAGCAATGAAAAATATCGATTCCATTTTTCTAATATTTGAAAAAAATAGCAAACGAAGAAACGTGACGGCAGTCGCTTCAGATTGCACTCAATTGTGAATGGGTACGAAGCAAGTTGTCAGTAAAATCGCTTATAGCGATTAAATAACTCAATTCTTTTTTCACCTACTGAAATGTTGAGTCTTGCAAATTCTTTTTATGAAACAAGTTAAAAGGAACAGAAATGAATTTTCCCAGTGGAAACCTTGGGAAAACATGTTTTGAAATGGTCGAGCTTTCCCTTTTGTATTTTTTTTCTTTTTCCCCTTTCACTTTCTTAATTATCTCTGTCTGTAAATCAGATGCTACAAGTCTTAGGAATACAGATTCAGAAAAAAGAAAAGCGCAAAATGTTTTGGTTTTTTTCTTTTACGATATTTTTATTTACGTTTGTCAGCTTCGAAATTAAAAAGAAATTTACAGCCTATTTTTTATGATTTTTTAAAAGCTTCTTGAATTATTTCTACTGTGAAAGTATCAGTACAGTGTCCCCTAACGATTTTTTAACTACGAAACGACTTGCGCGAATCACCTGAACAAACTTACCATAAATTTATTTATTATGTTTTATTAAATCTTTACGTTCGAAATTAGCTTATTTCTTAGTTATTGTCAGCAATTCTTTTCAACTTTTTCTATTCTACTCTACATTGTATTATCATCTATATCCTTAGCGGAATTTGAACCTACAATCTGCTCCAACACTCCAATTAGACCACAATTCGTTACTCGAGCTCATATTTTAAAGAAGTATTAATTAAGTATTTAAGTGTTGATTTTGTTAATTAATTAAAATTTGAAGTTTTTTTCATGCTAAACAGTTGCTGACGACGCAGGTGTCATGAGAAAATTTTGTGAGGACCATGAGTGCTAGTGAAATAATTTTTGATGCGATTCATTGTTCAAAGTTTACTCCATTGTTTTGAAACAAAAATGTCTCTGGGGATAAGAGTAAAGTGGATATAATTTAAGTATAACAGGAGGAATAGATAATATTAATAATTAAATTAAGAAAATTCTCCTTTATATAAAGTATAATGATAGAAAGCAAATAAAATAAAATAACTTTAAGTAACTTGTATATTGTCAGATCCATAAGTAATGGGAAACAAAGGGAGGAGGTGTTATTGGGGAGCTGAAGATGATGGCGTCGTCGGTCAATTAATGATCCCGTGACGAATCCGCACACGTGTCGATCATGAAATCACTCATAAGGAATGCTCATTTCAAGAACTATACCATTCTTAATTTTTACCAGAAATAGAGAATCTGAAGTCGAAGTCGGGATTGGGTTTGGAGCCAGAAATAAAACAGGGTTCGGACATAATCTTTGTCGATTCTTTAGCCCTGCTATTAAAAAATCATTATTGAATACAGAAAAATAAATAAATTTTCCTAAATTAAAAAAAATTCATAGAAATTAATTTTAAAAATTAGACTTAAGTTATCTGCTTAAATAGGAGTAGTATATATTAATGCACTGTTTGTAATATTAATTATACTAAAAATAAATAAATAAAATAAATAAATAAATAAATATATTCTAATTAATACACGAAATTATATTTCAAGTTTATACAAAATGATAATGACATAGCAACATTTGTATGATGATAATGATAACAATATACCAACATTTAAGTATATTGCTATTTTAACTGGATTATTTCAAAATATGATTTCAATAAACCATCCAAAAAATTGTTAAAACACTGAAACCGTTAGAAAATTACTATTTGATTTGACGAAGAATGTACAAACAAAGGAAGAGATTTTTGCTAAATCTAACTCTTGCAGGGATATTGCGATCATTTTCTGCACAGAGGTAAATAACTTTTACCTGAATATTTTTAGAATAAATCATAATTGTCAATGGATTAATTTAAATAGCCGCCTCTTAGGCTCGTAGCTAATTTGCATAAAGTGCGTCACGTCTTCCTGGTCGTTATTTGCATAGCAACCATGAATTTCTCTAAGATATTAACTCCATATTCATTCTCAAATGAACGATTTTGTCTTACCTTAATAAAAGTAAATGACAAAACAGAGACGCAATAATCAAAGATATGAAATTAATCTAAAAGATGATAATTAATTGTGTGCAATAAAAAGAAAATGAAAATGCTTTGAGATTAAGATTGTCAGTCCTATCAAAATAAAATTAAGCTTGACAAAAAATACTTTTATTTCAATGGCAGTTTCATTTGTATGAAATTTTTGTACAATGTAAAAAAAGAAACATAAAATGTTAGATATTGATATCTAACTACACCTTTATCCCCCATGTGTATTATGCAGCAATACGATATCCAATGTAACGTTAAATATCTATAAATCCTTATATGTATTAAGTACATAAGACCAAATATACGAAACTATTTATCAAAAGCAATAGCCTCAATATTGAAATCTTTAAATTATTAATTCTAACTACTGCAAGCGTAAAAGAGAAGCCCATTAAACTTAAATCGTACTGCCTGGGCATTCTTGCAAACGTTATTTCTCGGTATAAACTTAATCTGGCTGAATCAAAATCTTTTTCTAAGTGCTTCGTTGCGATTAAAGTTTGAAATCAAAGCAATTGTTGAACGTGGAAATATACGAATGATGTTGGGTCTTGAAATGCTCGTAATTGATATTTATAAAAAGAACTTCCGTCTTCAGCTTGTGTAATTTGAAATTTTTTTGCTTTTGCATATCACCAACTCCCCATTTCATTAAATTATAAGTGAATTATTAATGCTTTATTACAATCTCATAAAGGCTATTACTAAATGGCTGATGTGCACCCACGCATTTCTAGCTCCAGAAAAAACGAAATTTCTCTCAATTGTTTCACTTCAGAAACTTAACTTGTCTTTAAAGTAACAATATACAGAGGGTCCTCGACTTTGGTTCCTGGAAAGTGTGTCGTAAGCCATTTATGATCCAAATTTGCTTATACAGTCGTCTTCCCGACTTATACAAGACGCAGGAAAAAAATTCCAAACGTCCTTCAATGTTCAATATGGTTTTCTTTCTATAAATCATATTTCACTGAAAACTCGAAACATCTGCTCTGATGGAAAGATGGAAAGAAATCAAACGAACGATAACTTACACCTAGCTGTTTTTATTCTGGTTCATTCTTTTCAAAAACACTTTTCAATAACATTTAATCTTTCAAAGACAGCTGATTGTTCACATTTTACGGTACATTTTAACATATCCTCACGGACTGTGCTGGAAACAAAATATTTTTGGTGACTACTTGAATAAGGAAGAGAAGAGGTGGTCTTTAATAGAAAGGGAAACTCCCTTATTTGTGGCGGTGCCTCCAAGCACCCTGATATCTTCAAAACGTTTCATTTAAAAAAAAAATTAGAAAAAAAGAGAAAAATGACACAGGTGGCATAATTAGAGACAATTCCAAAATTTGAAATTAAATAAAATTCCACCCAGGAAATAAAAAACTTATTCTTCCATTTCGGATTTGTCTGAGGTCAATTAAATTAATTGTTTTACACTAGATCGTATTAAAATTTGCAGCAATTTATCAGTTATTATTATTATTATTATTATTTAAGCATGAGCGCCCTTAAGGAACATAAATAAAAGGTGATAATTAAATTCATATTAGCACCTGAGCCGGTTTGTCTTGAGATAGCATAGTTAAAATAATGTTTCAGTGATAATAATTATTAGTGCAAATGGGGTAATGGCAATTCATTATCAGATATCTTAAATGGGACGTTGTTCCAGGCATCCAAGGTTTTATAAGGAAATCTAGTTTTACAGTAAGAAGAAATAATAAATAAAGGTTTAAAACTTCCAAAAAAAAACGGAAGCCCAAATTAAAAGCAGCTTCCCTGTAAAGGGGAGCGTAAATTAAAAGCAGCTTCTCAGTAACTCAGATAACCATTAAAAGATTTGTCCCATGATTCTATCAATATTACATAAATTTCCACGGTCATTTTCTGGAAATATTGATTCTGAATTTTTACAAATACAAACAAAATTTAAAAAAAAAAATTTCAACCGTAACTGCAAGCTAGTACTTATCGCGACAAAATTTCCCTAGAAATTTAAACGGAAAATCTAATTGAAGTTGTCAGCTTTTGATGCTATCATTGAAGCGCACCATACTCATATTCAAATTCAAACCCGTTTTCAACTTCTTATTCTTCCTAGACTTTCATGTAATAAAAATTATTACAAGCAAATTGAATTCATTATGAGATTCGACGGAATTCCTGGAAGACTTCTTGCAGTTTAAAGAACTAATCGACTGCCAGATCTAAAAATAGCAATAGAGCAGAATGACATCCATGAAAAACGAATTTTATACCTAATTTCGCTTGCGTTCCAAGCACCGAGATACACTGATGCATAATATTGTTAGAACATAAGTTTCGAATATAATAGAAGTGAATTTTCTAATGCCATTATTTTGTATTCGGATATCTAGCCGAATTCTTATCTTTAATTAAATAAATCATTTAATTGTCTCATTTGGCGGGGACTGGAAGGAGGAGTAATGATGGCACCCATTATACGATACACGATGTGCTTCAAACACCTGTTACATAATTATTTTCTTTGTTGGTTTTATTTAATCCGGAACGGTAAGAGGGACACACAGTCTGCTGTTTTAAGTTTGTATAGAACTAACCTTTTTCTCATTTCTCCCTCCCACTTTCGTGGATCACTGCTGCTGTGTGTCGAGCATGTGTGTTTCGTGGTACGGTTTATAAATATTAGATTAAAAACTACATCCTGATGGCTTATTACTTTTTCAATAACTAAATGGCGCATATGTCTTGATATGGAAAGGAGAGAGCATCAGGTAAATTTTACAACTTAAAAGAGAATTGTACTCGAAACTACGAGGAATTTCAAATGCGTTTTGAAGTTTTGATAATAAATCAGGTCTAGGACGAAAGTCATCTTCTATTTTCCCTTGAAGCTATTAAAGGAGAAAATCAACGAGGAAACTTCAACACGTTCTATTTAATAAATTTCTTAAGATGGTTATCGTAACCATTCTCATTCCGTGCACTCACGAGTAAAAAGGTAAGCACAATTGACCCAAACGCATTGTTATATAGATAAGGAACCTATAGTCGAAATTTCGCCATTCTGAATAAGTATAAATAAAAAAAATGCAGTTTAGGGGAAAATGCTATAAAAGCATAACCTTAGATGAACTCTTATTTCAAACAACATTGTGAACTGTTCCTTCCACACGTCCCCGCCCACTCCTTAGAATGATCCGTCGAATAACTGATAGCAATCGAGCAGTGGCTCATAATTAACATTCGGCTACGTTTCGCTTAAGCTAGCAAGGTGTTTAAGATGAAAGCGTTGCGTCCGTACGCTTCCCTCCTAAACACGTGACATGGTGGGCGCCCCGAAAGCCTTACCTGCAGCACGGACGAACCAGATGGCCCAAGCTGATCTCCCTGATGCCATGGCGGGGTCCGTGTCGACGATGTCGCCCTCAGCTGTCAAGCTCACGCATCGGTCCGCTTGTGAATTTCAAATGAGGAGCAATTATTTAAGGAGGAAGAAGCTGTCAACCCTGTTTTGGGAGAGAAATGATCTTCATTAACATTCCAATCAACCCATCGTCTGCAACTTCCTTCTCTATCGTCTGCTCACGCTCAGCGATGGCGTCAGTCAGATGGATGACGACACTGACGGACACCATCACCATCGCAGCGATGAATTTGGAAAAAGAAAAAAAAAAAAAAAAAAAAAAAAAGAAAAGCAGGGGTGGGGGAACAACTTGAGATGTTGCAGACTTAATTAAGGGAAAAAATAATCCCATTTCGGGTTTCGTCGAGTCTCTTCCTCCCCCATCCTTTCCTAAATATTCGTTGACAAATGCGTCGCGTTGTTATTAAATTCCACTCGTGCTCTTCTAACCTCATTTCGGGCACTAACCGTTCAGTAAAGAGAACCACAAAAAACTGTTGCTCCGGATCGAATTGAAATAATGACCACGAAGAATAGTCCATTTATAGGCATGGAAAAGTAGGGGTGCTCTATGAGTGGGGTAATTTAAGTGGAGTTGAAATGACATCTGCGTAGGGAGGGTAGCAACGCACAAACGCCAAGAAACAAAAATAAATAGCAGGCGGGGATAAAACTATTTTTCTGAGGGGGAGGAACAAAATAAACAGCTTCCCTGGAAATTTTTATCACCCACTCTCATTCTCGCGCGAATTGACTAAATATTCATATAAATAGACCCTCCACCCTTACTTACTCCACTCGTCTCTATTATTCATGGTTCGCCAACGGAGATTCAAAATATTTTCCGTTGGCTTGTTTGTTTTCTTTGCAGGACTCTATTCAATTCTTTAATTTTTTTTAAATAATCAAAAATTTTTTAGAACATTGTGGAAAACAGTGATGAAATTACGATATAAAATAAAATAGTTTGATGACTTATACAATGAGAAGAAAATGATTGAAATATTTGAGCTATAGGCGGTTTAAAAAGATAAAATAAAATTTCTTCAAATCCTAAACTGACAGAAATCATCTATACAAATTTAACCATTTCCATTAACTGCAAATCCCTGAAGATGAAAAAATCTGCATCGACGATAGATGAAACGCTCTTTTTGCATACGAGCATCTCGTTTGGTAGACTTTAATGAAAACTGAAATTCGGCGTGAAATAGTTTCTTTGTAGGCTGATGCAAAGCCTCGCCAATTCGCATGAATCGATACGTGGTTAGAGTTATCGAAAATCATGACGGAAGAAAGCAACATGAATTTAAGAAAATTTACAAATATTCTAGTGAAGCCATCAAAAGGCATGAAGTCATTTCCAAAATTGACTTATGAATTATAAAAACAGAAAAGAAAAAAAAAACATTCTAAAGAAAGGTTATCCAAGGAAATGGTCAGTGATTACATGTTTCGCGCTTTCATTTTTTTCAGCAATTTCGCAAGTTATCATCCCAATGTTTTCCTTCAAATTCACCGAGTAGAGCACTTAAAATAATTACTTCCCGTAACATCAAAATGTGTTTGTTGCCTTTGTCTTTGGCAGAAGACAAACTGGATTACAGTTATTTCCTTTGCTTAATTTTATATAATAAAATGATATAGGAAGTGTAACTTAGCACCCTTAATTTTTCAGGACTATTTTATTTCATGGTCCACTTAAATAAACTTTGCGATCGAGAGACGCATAAACAGCAAAAGAAGATGACACTTGTTTTTGTTTTATCAGATTAAAAAGTTCTTTCACCGATATTTACCATTGCTTGTCCGCCGCAAATTTAAAAACAGCATAGCGCCTTTCAAAAGACTGTTTTCATCAAACTCCATACTGACAATATATCAAAATTTGAAACATTGGCCTTACCTTAATATTTCTGATTAGACTCACCTCAGGCCCGGTTAAAACATCCACTTATTTAAAACTAGGGGGGGGGGGAGGGAACAGCAAAAAGAGACGAAATCGAAAAACCTGCAAATTTCCAAGTGGTAAAGATGACGCTTCCCACGCCATCAACTGGCGAATTATGGTACGTTTTCATAACAAACCTGCTTATCTGATCATTCTGTCGTCCGTCCGTCTGCAGACTTGATTCCAACTGCAGCAGAGCGCAGTTGTTTGTTGGAAAGGGGAGGGCTATCCCAACAATACGGAGACCATAAGTGCAACGAGCCGCAAAAGCAGAGATCGATGGGTGAAGCGGTAAAGTGACTGCTTCTGGTCGCAATTTGCACCGATTTGAGAGAAGAAGAAATCAAATATATTTTTCTTGTTCATTGAATTCGCATTATATCAAACATTATTCATGGTACTTCATTTGTGACGAGGAAAACATTTTAATAACTCAAAGTTTTGGCTTTCTAGGGGAAGGGAGGCGTAAAAATGGATGTCGTTTTAGGCGCAAATTGTCCCATTACCAATAGCAGAGGATTCTTCCTATTGTTGGGAAGATTTGTGGGCTCGTAATACGCAGTTACTGGAAAGGATGTTTCGTTATCTGGAATTATCATCTGCTTACTATTATTGCAAAAGGGAGTATAAACCTTTTGAGTCATTGATTTTGTTGTATTTTTGAAGATATACAGTAGTAATGTAGATGCAACAAATGTTATTCGGAGACGATGTACCCCTCAACCGTTCTCGAGAAATTTAGCCTTTTCTTTTTATGCTCGAAGAGTTTGCCATACTCACGTCAGTTTCACTGCAGGGAAGCATTAGTTAATTCTCAATATAGTGCAGCGAGTCCGCTGGAGGCATTGGACTGGAAATTGCGGGTTCACTCTCCGTCCTTTTTTATATTTTTTTTTTCTGTTTCTCATAGTATTGTTTCTTTTTCTCTTGTACTGTTTTACATAGTATTTTTACCTATGATAAGAAAAATATTTACGATCCGTTACACGAGGCGAATTTTTGTGTCAATTGCTTAAGAAAAATGCGCCTGTCTAAAAGGTGGATTCATAAAGTGTGCTTGGTACACATTTCCAAAGTTTATAAGTTTACAGAGGAAGACGACGATTATAATTGAAATTTGATATAGCAAAATTGAAATAAGAGTGTGCAAGAACTATTCGTTTTATGTTAAAGTGAGAGGCCTGTGCGAATGTAACATTCCGCCACTTTAATTTATTTTAAAATCGTACTTCACGGTAATTATGACGCAGCGCTTAATAGTCCGCACCATGCGAAATTACACGGATGTTAATCCGTAACGGTTGTTGTTAGTCCGCATCCTCCTTAATCAAAGATATGTCATATAAGTTAAAATATAAGTACTCAACTAATAAGAAATTACCGTATTTAATAAAAACTGCTATTTATCTTTTCCAAAATAATTTCATTCTTTATAAAAATATTGTATTTTACAAGTCCGAAATTTTTTTTACAATTTAGCATTGAATCCGAAATCCTAACCTACGGAATCTGAATAAAATAGTGGCAAACATTCATCGCCGAGATTACCGTTCGTTTCTTAAAGATTTTTTAATGAAAATGAATCAGGTCAAAATTGAAATGCGGGTTAAATTTAAATATAGCTGACATTTTTTTCTGGTCACGTAGAGAGAAGCATTCACAAACAAATAATAAATAAATAAAATAAAATAAAATAAAAACCGGTTGGTATTCCGCAGCGACTGAAAGTCCGCATCGGCAATTTTTCAACTTTTCTAATAGTTAATTCACATCATATAACTTCCGTATATATAATACTTAAAATGAATGCTAATAAACAATGCGGTTTTTAATGTCTATTTATGAAACTTTATCCTCACTTTAACTTCACTTCTTGAAAATTCGCGAGTTTTGCGAATAAACGGGGATGTACATTTTTTTCTGTATGCTTATATCAGGTTATTGCAAATGTAATGGCCGATTTTTTAGAAAACAGTTTCAGATAACATTTTTTTTTAAATTGTGCCTCTTGCAAAGTTTTAAGAATGTCAGAATGAGTAATTTATGGCCAATACAATCAGAATCTGAAAGAAAAATGTATAATCTTCTGCTATATTCACACCCATGTTCGTCCCATCTAAAGATCACATTAGACATGTCTTACTCTACGAGTTTCTTAAAGGTGTCAATGCAAGCACAGCAACAAAGTCTCTTCAGAGAGTTTATGGAGATGATGTCGTGAGCGAAAGAAGTTGCAGGAGATGGTTTTCGTGCTTCAGAAGTGGAGATTTGAGTTTGAAAGACGAACCAAAAGAAGGTTGTCCAAAACAACTGGATTGCGAAGAATTGGAAGCTATTGTCACCGAAAATCCAACCATCACTTGTAGAGAACAAAACACTGGAAATTATGTTAACGAATAAATTATTTTCTTAATCATAAACTTTTTGATTTCTGAAAGAGACTATAAATTCGGCCATTGGCTTTGCATCAACCTGATTTATAGACGTACTCGTATACACAGGGTGGCTCACCAAAAACGGGAGTACCATTTTAAGGCATTTATCGTCGTTTGTTCGAAAAACGATTGGATGCGTCCACTTTATTGCAAAAGGGACATGCTGGCGGTTGTTTCCCTTAAGCCCCCCCCCCCCAAAAAAAAGGAGTTAATTTTTCCCGAAATTTTTAAATCACAAAGGGTGTATTTGAGTTTATTTTAGTTTTTGAATTCCGTTTATTACTTGAGTAAATGCACTCCAAAGAAATAACAATTTACTAAATTATCAGCGTAGTCAGCGTTGGAAATGACGACCACCAGCTTCCATACAATAATAATGATTTTGCTGAAAGTGTCGTAAATTGTCGAAAAAAGCCGGTTGAGTTACGAAAATTTCACTATTTCATGACCTCACAAAAAGAACTCTTACGGAGATAAGTCTGGCGATCATGTAGGCCATTCAATAGCGACTCTTCATTCAATCCTTTGATCTGGAAATCTTTAATCCAAACATCATAAAACGGAGGAGCTCCGTTCTGTTGGAACAGCAAAAAATCTCCGTGGGAATGGTCATTATTCTCGTTCGAATTAATATTGGACTAATGCTATTTTACAAAAACTTGCAATACGAGAACAATTAATTTTAATTTTGCTGACGCGTTTCGTAAAACTTACATCTTCAGAGTTGAAGTTTCCTGGCCCGAATCCAGGCTGTGGAATTTGCTTTCCTATTTTCATCAGTAATTTGAAGATGTAAGTTTTACGAAACGCGCCAGCAAAAATAAAATTAATTAGTCTAACGTAATAATTGCATCAGACAACATAAAAAAATTATCAAACTGACTTTACGTATTTGTTTTCAGTATAGGATTATGAGTCATATAGAAAAAAGTGCTTTGTTTCAATTAATTTGCACAAGGGTGTACTAGTTCCATAATTTGGATTTATTTATACTCCGTTGTAAAATTTAAATGTAACATTATAAACTGGAGAAAGGGAGGGGGGCGAAATAATTGCATACTTGGCACTTTTCGCATTTTCGCAATTTCTGACTAAAATATTCGCAGCCAAATTTACAGAAAATAGTCGGTCAGGGTGTCGTACAGGTTTCATTCATGTATAATTTTAAAGCTTAAAACGACATATTAAAAATCTGTAAAAAATACTTGCATATTTCTCGATGTTTGTTTTAATGGCCACCCAAATTTCAAAGTGGAATTCCTTTTAGAAGTATAGAAAATAAATGTAAAACGATATAATTTAATTAAAAGTGTTAACTGCTCAGGACGTGATCGTCGCTTCCAGGACGTCGCCTGAGTTATTGTTGTATTCCGGCTCCTGCTCACACATCAAAGCAGGCGCACCTGATCTAATAAATAATTTAATACTGATTGACCTATTTGGAATGCCACCCTGTAATTTCGTAGTGTTATGCAATGGATTTGAGGGAATTAAACTCTATTTTTTTTTTTTTTACAATTTTAGAGCATCGTTTTCAGTTTAATATGATTTTATAAAATTAAAATGCATTTCCCCTCATATTTTATTTTGAAGTCCATAAAAAAATTAAAGGAAAACTGATTTATTTTAGCTTCAATTTGACATTTACGATAATTGTTGGCCTCGGTGGCTAAGTGGTTGCGTGATCGCCTCTGATGCCCGAGGACGCGGGTTCGGCCGAGGATGACGAGGATTTTGTTCAGGGGGAAAATCCTGAGATCACGCATTTCCTTCGGAAAGGAAGTAAAGCCGTCAGTCCCGTGTAGTCGTTGGAGCTGCACGTTAAAGAACTCTTGCGAGGCAAAATTTGCGGCCCCTCTAACGCTGTCTAAAATAACCATGTCAGTTGAAAAGGACGTTAGTACCAAACAAACCAAACCAAACCAACATATACGACAATTCCCTACGACGAATATAACCGGAACTATGCTTCGTTTTATGTGATGAGATGCGCGAAACTTTGATAATTAATTATAACTTAAAATATATTAGTATCTGGCAAACGAAACTACGCATGCCTTATATGTTATCCACTAGAATACACTGATAAAGTTTGAGAAAAATCGGAGACTCTAAGGTACAATTATGCTCACCCGATTTTGTGGAATGGCTCTTATATGGATTCTATGGACTCTTCTTATATGGCTCTATTATATGAATTCCTTCTTGAATAGTAGAACACAATAGTACTTTATAAAAGTATGAATCACTTGAGAACAAGAGAGAAGATACAATTCCACAAAAAATATTTTAATAATTTTTTTTTTTTTTTTTGTGGAATTGTCTTTTCTCCCTTGTTGTCTGGGTTAAACATTGTCCGCAGTATCGGAAGTTTATATACTATGAATCACCTCATCAGCCCAGGAAAATTTTCAAAATCAGTTCCAAATGTGTGAATTTCGATAATTTTTTATTCGTTTCCTCTGAAGCTTACAAATCAAAGCAGTAAGTAATTTTCAGAAATTGAATGCTTGCCAAACTTCTATCTGAACATAAGGAAGTATAAAAGGAAAACGAGAAATAAGAAGGCAAATTTAAATGAAAATTTATTCTTTAGACGTATCAGGATTATTTTTAAAACGAAACTTAAAAACTGCACTCTCGTTTTGAATTTTCTGCTGCGAATTTTTTTTTTTATGTAAGAAAAATAATTAATATAAAACTTTAGCATAATTTTGGCAATTCTATTACGTCAATTAAGCACAATATAACATAAGTTTAGCGAGTATATGAAATAATTTTGACTTTTTCCTGATCGCAATTGATGTCAGTGCCCTTGAAACACCATGTGGAGCTCGAGTTTTTAACGAAGAAAATGTGCCCCCGAACAGAAATTCTTCGGAGATTGAAGATTGTTTATGGGATGAATGTGTACACATCTGTACCGTGCGACGTTGGTTGGATGTTTATTTTTGTAATCATGCGACTCCCAACTTGTGAAAGACCATGTATTGTAACTGATGAAGCTCATAATAGGAATCATGTTGATGAACTCATTAGTTGGAATCGTCGCCTAATGCATGAACACAGGAACAACTTTCAGACTCAAAAATGCTCCTCCTTTATCATAACGTTTAAAATGTGTTTTGCATTTCCAACATTATTTTGTTTGTGTGCGTCCATCTGTTGGCATGGTATCCAACGAGAATGTTTTTGAAAATTTAGTGATTCGTAAATGATGAAAATGTTGAGCCGTATCTAATATTCGATTCGTTTGCAATATAATCAATTGTGATTCGACAATCATCCTGAATCACTCGCTTAACTTCCTCGATGTGAAAGGCCTACCTGAATACTCTTTATCACAGAGAAATATGCAGCCATTTTTAAAACGATCTATCCATTCATGATCTTGCTTCGGCCTTTCAGCTCTGGTCACATTGCTGTTGCTTTCTGCGAATAATTTCGACAGATTTGTTCCTGTCTGAATGAAGAAGCTTGGTGCAGTCTTACAACGGAGCACTCATAGGAAATTATTAATGAAAAATAGGAAAGAAAATTCCATATTTACATGTCTTTTAGGCTTGGTTAGAGCAGTTACTTAGGTCGCCGACTATGACTATCTTTTCTTTCCTAATAATCTAAACATAGGAGGTGTGGAATAGAATAAATTCCCTCATTAACCTTTCTCAAGTCAATCATATTGAATTGACATCAAATTGCCATTAATTAATAGTAATTAAGGACACAAAAACTAACTTTGACAAATCTACAGAATAAGATCTTTCATTTAAGACCAAAATGAACTTTAGAGATGAAGTGGTTTTCTCCAATGAACTGTCAAAAAAATCACCCTTGGACCTTAAATATAGAAATGGCGCATTCATTGCTGTCAATTGCCTAATCGGGATAACAAAAATATCCCTTTACGTTTTGAGTTATCTTCGTATTAGAAAGCAACCATTGCCCTTTTTATTTGATGCGTGCATTAAAAGTTCTTATCAGAAACCACCAAAGAAAAATTATTCGGAAACTCCACATTTCTGATTCATTCTTAACTCCGCATGGGCGTTTCCGCAGACTAACGACTGGAGAAACATAAAACGTCTGTTGTCTCGACGAAATATCGATTGAAACGTTTCGCCGCCTAAAATATGAAAGAAAACAACTGGATCGTGCGTTATACTGTCGATCCCACCCTACTCTCTCCCTGTATGAGCAATCGACCTAACGAAAATTCGAGACACGAATAGCTGTATTTAATATACTCTTCATTTTACGAATATCTTCTTCGCAATTGTGATGAGTCAGATGACTTTCTCGATAGAAGTAAGCCTGAGCATTGTTATTATAACACTAGCAGAGTCACCCGGCTTTGCCCGGGATAATTACAGTTGTAAGATAATAGAACAACCTCAAGAATTTAAATAATAACTCAAATTGGTTTTCAGTAATTCTACAATTTCCTGCTGTAGACGAAGCTCCCGTTGGTCAGATGTTTCCGACGCCCGGAGAACTTTTAGTCTGGTCTGACCAATACTCTTTCTTTTCTAGCGTGGCATTTCGATAGATATGTATTAACATGTATCCTTCGAACGATTATTATAAAGCATAATACAGGATGCTGGTTGATTTGAAGAGTAGAGTTGATGTATGCTTTGTTATCGGTTATGTAGTAAACTGGCGCCCGAGACCGACCAGCGTCCTTATATACCCAACCTACTGTAAGAGGAAGGGGAGGCTGCCGTCGCCTCTGGGGAAGGTTCTACACTGTTCAAGAGTTACAAACGCACAAATCGTCTGAATATTTGTCAGGGAGCTGATGGGCGACACTTGTATCTCTTTGCCTCCTCGAGAGACCGCCCTAATTATATCTTGCTATTTTACTCACTTCCTGCTCAGTGTTAATAATTTTTGAAAACGAATGTTCTATTGCCAAGGCAACAGAACATTCTCTCATTGCATCATCTTGACAGTATTGTTGCATCACTACATCGGCTTCCATGGCAACAATATTACCCCGGCGTTGATGTGGAAATACATGACAACAAACACTTGTGTGTCGCAGGACACCCGACCAAAGTGAAACTATAAGTGCATGATAATAGTGAGTGAAAACAAGAAGACATGTAAGAACAGAAGTGCATGATAACCCCCCCCCCTTCATCTGTTCTTGGTAAAAAACACTGGATGATGTAATCAGTGAAAAAGATTAGTTACTACCAGTAATTTAAAAAATCAAAGTATTTTATACATATACGAGTTTATGATCTAGCAACAGCACAATGTCTTATTTTAAATGGTAAAATTGTTACAAAAGCTTTAGAGAAATATAAATAATGTTTTATAATGTACTTTATTATGCAATAAACTAAAACATGCACTTTTGACATTGCAACGAGGTCTCCAGCAATACAATTAATCAAAAATTTATTAATGGGGAGGGGGGGGTGAAGTGAAAATGCGAGTTACTACATTGCCAGAACGATGTTAAAAAAAAATGACATTACACACAAGCATGCGGAATGACTTCATTAAATCAACAATCACTGAGCTTCGAATTTTACGGATAGTCTTCGCTCCGCAACAATCAAATGTTCTATTCAAATTATTTATTAATTTGAAAACTACTTAACTTTCAAATTTTAAACTCAATTTTGTCGATGAAGGCAAAGAGACGGAGGGTCGATCTTAGAGACATTCCTATCCTAATTTTCGATGGTCTATCCGAATCTGAAGTCAAATTCAAAAAATCCGAAAAATATGGCAACACCAAACGACCGACTGCACAAATTCACTGTTCATCACCGCTTTGATTTTGATTCCAACTGCTTGTCCTTTACGAGTTCGAAATTTTCGTACGCGTCCTATAGACTTTTTAGCGTCCGTTTTATGTTTTTTTTTTTTTTTTGGAACTGCTCTTCAGTTCGTTTACGAGCTCTATACGCTCTCATGCGTTCTACGCTTGTTTTTGGGGGCGAACTCTCCGTTTGATTCACATAACTACAATCATAAAAACAATAATAATAAAGCTTAATTTCCATGCACGCGTTTTGGACGCATTTATAACTGCGTCTCGACGCAGAAAGCAAATGTGCATCTGGACGCACCTAGACGCACATTGCAACAGCTATTGACGCATTTAATTCGAACGCAAGTATCAGTTTCCATGCATGCGTGAAGTCTACGCAGAAAGTTCAACTGCGCATGCGTCATGAGTTTATGTTTTGCAATTTTTCTCGTTAGAGGGAGAAGCTTTTGCCACATTCATCCACGCCATTGCGCGACTGCCTCTTTTGATTAAAAATTTCCCCGATCAATATTTCTTCAAATTCTCTTTCTTCAGTCTTGTTGTAGCGAAACGACAACTGGACTGAACGTCTTTTGTTTAACAAAGCAAGTGCGCTTGCGCAAAACAATCATGTGATCTAGAAAGATTTGAGACGCATTTACAAGTGCGCCAAGAAGTAGAAAGCCTATCTACTTCACTTTTCTGCGTCCAGACGCATGAACTCCAGAAGCACGTCAACCAAGACTCGGAGACGCAGATATCTGTTTCCATGACACGTGAGTCAAGACGCACCAATTTATGCGTCTAGATGCAGAGACGCAGTTTTAAAAACGCATATATGGAAACTAAGCTTAAGCCCTGTATTTGCACTATCTATGATGATGCAGTAACAATGTGGTGGCCTTCTCTCTCGGTGGTCATCTCGGATGTTAACAATCAGTGTTTTCCGTTTGTTGGAAACAATGAAGGTTGGATTGTTGGAACTACGTCACTTCCGTAACGCGAAAAACGTTTCGTTCTAAGCATTTCACTCCTCAAGTCGTTGTCGCCGCATAAGAAGTTTCACTTCAATAACTTCGGCGAAACAACTCTCTTCTTGGGTGGCAATGGATGTACATGATCGTTTGTGTCTGTGTGCTCTTCAATCCGAGTGGGCTTATTCACTAATTGGTAATCTGTTGTTGCAATTGCTCTCTGCTCTTGAAGCAAAAATTGGCTATTCATCACTTTGTGTGGTCTAGCAGTCGCCGTTTCTTCTAATGACACGCTCACCATTTGCTCAGTTGCGGCAGTACGCTGGCGAAACCAATACAGCACCGAGTAAAGGGACTACTTCCTGTCTTTCTCAATTGTCTGCTAACTCTCCATTATCTGTAGTTACTGCTCATTATTAAAGATTTTCAAGAGAGTGTTAAGTTCTAAGAAAAGCCTGAACTATGCGTTGTTATAAATTCAATTTTGTTTTATAATTGGCAGGGGTGGGATGGAATTTTCATTACATGCCTTAATGAAAGATATTTACATTGCACAAACTTTGCTCATTAGATACCTCTTATTAATATGGCCTGCTATCATTATGAATATCTATTATTATCGATAATTATTATTTTTCGAAATCTAATGTAGACAGCGACCTTCCTCTTGCTTTGAAGATCATTTATTCTAATATAAGTTAAAGGGATTTGTGATAGACTATTAGTGTATCTATTTAACAATATTCCACAAACTTCTCTAAATTTCAGCAGATGGATAACAGTGACGCTTTAACTTGTAAAGCATCTGGTTACTTTAACCAGTTAATATATTATGTCCGTTTTTTTTGTTTTTTTTTCTTCAAAAAAATAATCAAACTACAGAAGGCTTCGAAACTAAAGCCTCCTATTTTCTGTCTCGTGTACTACTGTAGATAGGAGAAACAGCATGAATGTACGGCTATTTACGTTTTATTAATTTTTCACAAAATTTCCTTTGAGTTCTATGCCTCTCTCCTGTAAAATTAATCGCCATCCTTTGACTGAGTCAAGAGGCTGAATGAGTCGCTTGTTCGACAGCACCGATGACAGCATAGTCCTTACTTTATCGGACTGAACAAATGAAGGAACCATATTTATTTATTTACAACAATTTGCATCCAACCAGTGATAAAGTACTACAAAATACAGAAATCACAAATTAATTTGGTTCATCATAAGGTATTGCTTAATCAATTGTTTAACATTTACACAATTTTGATTTCTACAGTCCAACAAGTTAATTCTTAATTAATACGGTAAATTATTCCATGGTATTAAATGGAAAAAAACTACTCATTCTAGAGGTAATAATAAACGGAGGTAACAATTTGGATTTTTGAGTGGAACGTGTCACAGTGTCATCTTTTAACCATTCCACAATAGAATGGAATGGACGACTACTATCTTTCAAAGCTCTATAGATTTCTCTTAATCTTGAACTAAATAATATAGTGCCAAAAGTAGGAATATCCATCTCAAAGCAAATATGCGTAATAGAAGTAAATTTGGATAGCAATAATGCTATACGTAGAAGTTCATTATATTTTATCTTAACTCTAGCGAAGCCGAAGACCATAAAATGATCCCAAATTCCATCTTCGAGATTACTATAGTTTTAATTAAAATAATCAATTCTCTTCTTGTAAGTAATTTTTTTAAATTTCTTAAATAAATAACTTACTTTCGTTAACTTATTACATAACTGTTCAATATGGTACCTAAAAGATAATGTCGTATCAAACCAGACACCCAAAATTCTACTTACTGAATGTTCAGCATACTTATTAAAAGAAATTCTAAGAATCTGAGTTTCATCTTTATTCAGCTTCATGCTATTGCCATGGTACCATTGTTCCAACATATTGATGTCATCATTAATATCTTCTAAAGCTTTTTGTTCATCATTATGTTCATAAGCTCGACTAAGAAAATTATCATCTACATAAGAGTCTATATCCATCTTTAAAGCCAACTTATGGATTGCCGATGTGGCAACAGCATAAAGAGTAACACTTAAATAAGAACCTTGCATTATTCCTCGAGAGAAAATCAGAGACACTTCCTTGTTAGCAACATTCATAAAATTCCTACGTTGAATCAAATAGTCTTCCAGTAAGCTCATCCACTTTAAACCAAGACCAGTGGCTCTCAATTCTTTAACTAATACAGTGTGTGGAACCGTATCAAAAGCTTTAGAGAGATCTGTATTAACCACATAAAATTCTTTCCCCTTATGAATGGCATTTAAAGCCTTCCAGTAAATTTTATACATCGAAACATTAGGTCTACCACCAATTTGAATATTAGGGATCACTGATCACAAATACTTCACTAGAGGCATAAATATCGCTTTTTCAGCGATCTTTGCAGAAGTAAGCAGAATGGAAATAAGACGATAATTCTTTATAGATGCTGCATCACCATCCTTATAAATTGGTTTTATAAGAGTTCTTTTAAAAATTTTCGGAAATTTCTGGGTCTCAATTATCGTTTGGATAAATAAACTAAAATAAAAAAGGCCTATCTGGCCCCCACTTCTGATTTACTATGTTCGTCGGTGGCTCAGGGGTTGCGTGGTCGCCTCTGATGCCCGAGGACGCGGGTTCGACCCCGGCCGAGGACGACGAGGATTTTTTCAGGGGGAAAATCCAGAGATCACGCACTTCCTTCGGAAGGGAAGTAAAGCCGTTGGTCCCGTGTAGTCGTTTGCCGGCTGCACGTTTAAAGAACCCTTGCGAGGCAAAATTTGCGGCCCCTATAACGCCGTCCTGAAATGACCATGGCAGTTAATACCAAACAAACCAAACCAAACCACTATGTTTGTTAAAATTCTATCACGTCTATTATTTTTAAGTTTCATTTTCTTAATAATTTCTTGCAAGTATTCTTTAGAAATAAAAGGAACTTCAGTAAATTCAATGCTTGAAGTAAAAGTATCACAACAGGGAGCTGGCAACTTCATCTCATTAGGGTTGGCAACCATATGTACGGTGGATGAGGCAAGACCATTCAATTAACTTTTGCCGTACACCCCTTTCAAACCACACAATGACGCGCCTAACCCAGCTCTTGATAGTGCTAACTTCAATTGACGTTTCTCAAGGTGATAAATATGAGTAGGTGCCCTGTGCTCTCTCATTCATGAAATTAATCACGCAACCACTGTTTCAAACGTACGTCGATGATTAGATGTACAGGATGAGTCAAAAGACACTGGACATAGCTGCATTTTGGAAATGGTGTGAAAATGAACGATGTGACCATGCTAGCAGGGAATAGGATAGGCGCTCTATCTTTTGGGACAGTTTTGGAGTTTGGCCTCCATCTTTAAATCCGCCATTTTGGGTCAAAGTTCATTTTCTTAAATGGGAAGGGGGTTTTCAGGCATATCAGCTAATACCAGATTTTTCTCAGGAGTTTATTCCTATAATCGGATTTCAGTTATATGTTGTGGTTCACAAGTTATTAACAAAAACATTGACACTTTCCAAACAAAAACACACCGAAAACTGGGTTCCAGGAGCTGAAGGATATGTTTAATGTGTTGTCCTTACTGCTGGACACAGAGCTCAAGACGCTTTATCCATTCATTATGCACGCGAACAAGAACGTTGGGGGTAATGCTATCACGGGCCTGTAGATTCATTGCTGAAGGTGACGTCTGCTTTGTATTTTCACAGTATGCAGAAGTCGTTTCAAGTGACCCCACAGGTAAAAATCTAGCGATGTGAGGTCTGGGAACGTGGTGCTGCCGGCCAATCCCATGACCAACTAATTGTCCATCCAGCCATTGACGGACATTGACGTCTGTAGTGTGGTGGTGGTGGTGCATGATCCTGCCGAAAAAAAATTGGGAAACTTCCATCTTCAATAAACAGTGACGGAATACTGTGTTCTGTAACATTCGCAGGTACTCATCAGCATTTAGGGTACTGTCTATGAAAATTGGTCTAATTAAACGGGTGCCTCATATCCCACACCATGACGCGAGATGGATCTGTCCAATGGGACTATAATTTTTTGGGAGGGATCCTTATTCCCATTCGTCATTAGTCCCACTACCAATTTTAGTGCCATTCCAGTTGCGAGATATGGCTCTAAGTACTGTCAGTTTATCACAGACTCCCTGTATTTCGAATTTAATTAGAACGTTATACTTGTCACTGCGCCGCCAAGCTCCTTCCCCGAAATTCAGCATGTGAGCATCAAACCGCCAGAAGTTTGAACTGTGTTTGTGAGCATCTGTCCCTTTATCTCGATTTAATTTGTATCTTCATTAGCAAGATGCATCGTAAGGTATTAGAGAGTTAGTAGGGACGCTAAGCTTAGCGTAAAACTGGTCGCAATTGATTGCATCGTTCGATAGTTAGAAATAAAGACACTGTGCGTGCGCATTGAACAAGCCTGCGTTCACCATTCTTCAGTATTGAACACTGTCATTTAATATGATTTAGTAGGTTAATTTTTGGTTCTGGGAAAGCTAACAAAATTTTTTCCATATAAACAGTCGAGTCATATAAATGTGACCACCTTCTATTTGTGAAGTCTCAGCGCTAAAAAAATGAGACAATAAATGCGGTGTCATTAGCAAGTTGGATGAGTACATAGAGTTGGCATTCGAAAAACATTTCAATTGTTGCAATGCAGTAACGAAGCGATTTATCACACTTACAAAAAGGAATGATTATTGATTTTCGGGTCAAGGATGGCAGCATTTCAGAAACTGCGGAGTTTGTGAACTGTTCGCGTGCTGCTGTGGTAAAAGTGTACCGTGCATGACAAAATGCGATGTGGAAATTGTAGTGCTCCAATAGACGGTGGAAGAGGCTGGAATTTGCACGGCAGTACCGACACTGACATCCGCTGATTGGATAAGGTTGCCTTCTCAGATGAACCCATCTTTTTTTGCTCTGGCGCATACGTCGAGAAACGTCCGAAAACAAAAACCGTTTGTGGACGGCAACAAGCTAGCGGAGGCAGCGTCATGGTCCGGTGAATGTTTTCATGGGATTCTCTGAGTGCACTCATCATTGTGGATGGCAATATGAATCGATTTAAGTACGTATCGTTCCTTTCCTGGCCACGTACACCCATACGTAGACATTGTTTTTTTCTGGGCATGATGGCATCTTCCAGCACGACAATGCGACGTCTCGTACAACTCGAATTGTACGCGATTGGTTAGAAGAGCACAAGGAAGACTTTACTTTATTTTCTTGGTCCCGAAATTCCCCGGATTTAAACCCAATCGAGCATCTATGGGGCCCACCTCGATCGGGTTATTCGCTTCATGAATACTCCATGATATCGTCCAAGAAAAGATATCGTCAGTAGCATGCAGCCTGTGGACAATAGTGCAAAGCGCAGATTTTCTATAAACTCGTGTGATCGACTCGCATGGATGTTTGTGTTTATCCTGGACATACGGAAAGAAAACTGTCATGGTGAAAATATGCAAAAAAAAAATCTAGAACTAAATAATCACCCAAAATTTTTCAAAACAACTAATCAATCCAAAAGATGTTGACGACCAGTATTAGATCATGTGGTCTGATGAGCCTCGTTTACAACCGAGAATTTGGATGACACAACTTGAAAGCGTGTACTCTTCTTGCATCCTCACAATTCTCCAAGCTAATATATTTAGCGTAGAGAAGTAGATTATAGGACCGTTGTGGAAGGTAAAAAGCGCCTGAAGACACACAACTATTTACACATGTAGCTAATTAATTTCCAAACACGAATTGGAACTCTTTGCCTAATGCATTTTGAACAGGACAATGTTTAGTGAGGCAGGGATTGTCTGAATGGTATCGAATTTGTTCGAAGACCATGACAAAGAGCAGAGATCTGGATCCGTCATCATCAAATTTTACTCAATTGGAGGATGCATTCATTAAGCGAGGGCTATTATTCTGCTTGAATGATACGGCAACCAATCGAATCACTGCAGACAAAAGTTAGTCCGGCACAGTTTTAAGAAGATGGTCATAATAAAATGGTCAATCAGCGTGTTTTAAAACGCCTACTTCATCGTTATTAAATCGAATAAAAGCCAATTCCTTTAAATCATGTGAAGTTTCATGTCAATATCCTTCTTGGCAACTTAGATCTTTGAAAAGATATTAATAACACGGATTTCTTTACGTCCTTTCTACTCCTCTTTATTATTTTCGTTTCTCCTTCTTCTGCTCACCCTTCTCTTTTCTTTCTAGTTTGGTCATCAATCTTATCAAACTTTTTTTCCCTTCCTTTTATTCCGTTCCTTCTTTTTTATTTTTTTAATCGAGCTTGTTTATTTATTCTTTGAGTAAACTTTTTATTATTTTTTTTCTCTCTTAGTTACCCACTTATATATTTACTTTTTTAATATTGTAATTATTTTTTATGTATGTTTTCCATGCTGCGTATACTTTTCCTTTCGCTGCGGTGCTGATTTACTTACGATGACCTCCTTGATAACACTGTTCTGCATTTTAAATATGTGGTCCTCCTTCCTGGAACTGTCTTGAGGGGTTTTATAAGTTTTATACTCCTGAATCCATATTATATTCCAGAACCGTCTTAACGAACCTGACATTCACTACAGAAATATCATACGAGTTTCGTTATTTCATGGCAGCCATACAGAATCTGCCACATTGCAAATTCATAGTCATATTCATATTTCTGGTATATTTGATTAACTAAAAAATATTCGCCAACGACATTTATAACTTGTAGAATATTTACTTTAGTGTTAGTAATACAATAAACGTAGTCTTGATCAAACGTACCTTCTCTTGTTAGAACCCTCTTATTATAATTTGAAAGCAACATATAAGACATTCATATAATCAACTTTCAAACGTACGAACCAACCGAACCTGTATCTCACAGTTTCACACCTCACCTAAAGCTACTATTGATGCTTACATTAATGAGAAATCGCCGCAACATTTTGTTTCTTTCAAAATAAACCGCGAAAACGAAAAAATTTGAGCGCAGTCAGCCATACAAAGACTCCATTGTTAGTGACGTGCATTAGATCAAATATCGCGCTCCCTACAAAATTTGATCAACCAAAATAAAAAGAAAACAATATCACACGCACTGTTCCTTCGTTGCAATTTTTGACTCCTGAAGGAGGGGATGTGCCGTACCTTAGCCCCACCCCCCCAAATACGCCCCTGGTATAATGACTTTATTCTAGCCACTATATCCTTGGTAAAGGCTGATTGATAATAAGCGTGTTGGTTAAAAAAGCGGTTAAAGCATTTCTGTGGGAGCGAGAACATTACAAAATGCTGCGTTCACGCACACTGCTTCCCATCATGACAAGGAGCTGGAAATGAACCACGGGTCGAGCGACATGTGAAAAAAAAAAAAAAGGCTAGAGAACGTAACATTGTAGGCGTGTTTTCTGGAAAGCGTGATGTAATCATGGCGACGATGACATAGTGCACACGTGTTCGCCACACGTGGTTTTTATTTATCATCTTTCTGGCGGAGAAATGTAATGTTTATAAAAAAACTGTTCTTTTCTCTTTGTTTTGCTCAAAGAATAGAAACTTTAACGAACATTATTTTTATATTATAAAATTTAGACCAAAAACTTAACGTTGAGTAAAAATACAGAAAAGGAGAGAGGTAACAGTGAGGAAACAATTACAAGTTATAATGTGTATAATTTGTCAAATATTGTTACCCCACACAAATGGATACAATTATTACAGAAAGGAATAAGATTTGCGTTTTTTTTTTCCTCGTAAAGATGATACAGTGAGGGATGTGGAAATATATTATCATCTAACCTAAGCAAAAATATATGATAAAGAATAATTATCAATGTTATATGAATGTATTATAACTTCATATAATAAAAGTCAATGTGTGTCTGTCTGTCTGTCTGTCTTTCTCCGTGTGCACATATTCGCGATAATCTCTACAGCCGCGAAATCATCGTGCGTCAAGCTTTTCATGATACCGGAAAAGATTTTTCACTACTTTGCCTTGGATTTCCGCGGGTTGCACGGGTTTTATGAGTGAAAAACCACCTGTTTTACATGCAACAATAAATATCTAAATTTCTAAATTTTACAATAATAATGCCAACAACAATATGGCAAAGCCAACAATAACAACTAACAATCCAGTCTTATACTGGAGATTATTAAAATTAAAACGAAACTATGACGGTCCACAAAGCGCAAGGACAATCATTAAAAATAGCCGGAATCAATTTGGAGTCCGTGCTTTTCATATGGACAACTGTAGCATGCTCATGCTCATACCATTTCTCAGAGCTAAGGGATAATAACACAAAATGTCATATGTCTCTGTCGGAGTATGTTTCCACAACACCAGATGGGTCTGTTGTTTCCTGTTGTTGCACAGATTATTTTTTTAACCTTTCATTTCCTATGAAACCTGTTAAGAGGAACATGAATCCTGTAATGTTATGTCAACTACCTTAATAAACATGAGGAGCAAAATATTGGCGTGTTGGTACATGTCCGTACATTTTCAATAAAGATTCAGTTATTTTTATTTGTGTTTGTTTGTGTATCAATCACTGACGTTGTATAGTATGATGACATCATATTTTTTGGGAAAGAATAGTTCCTCTTGGAGTTGCAGATAGGAAGTTCACGTTCGGAAGCTTGGAATTTATTTGCACGTTAATTTTCTACAAGTGCTACATAGCACTTACACAAGATGTATACACAAGGTTTTCAAGGCTAGTTAAACAAGGAAAGATTTTGGGGACTTCAATTTCACATGAATTTTACCTTCATTATTTTCGACGCCAAAATTAGAAGATAGTGAACTTTTATTATCCAACTTTATTGTGGTGCCGCCATTAACGTATGGAACTATGTAATAAATTTGAGATTGTTTAATTGTAAATTAATACGGTTTTTAAAATGATTTTTAAACGATTTTTAAAACGATGATTACTTCTTAGGCAAGGCGCGCACTGAGGTGGTGTGGGATTGACGTGGAAGTGGCGTGGCAGTGGCGTGGTTAAGTGGTGCGTGGCGTGGGAGTGGAGTGGTGGCGAAATGGTGTCGAAGTGGTTTAACGCGCACTGAAGTGGCAAGTGCCACCGACTTGCCACTTGGTAGGTCGTCATCAGAAGATGAAGGTGCTTTGTTATTTGTGCAACTTCTTTATCTTAATAATACGAAAAATCAACGCCCGTGGATTCACCCTATTTGGCAAAAGAACAAAAAATATGGAATATATAACATATATAGACATGATTTAAATTTTGACAACGAAAAATTCAAACTTTTTTACCGAATGAAGAAAGTAACAGTTTGCAAATAAATACTTTTGAAATACTATGTCCTGTGCTTCAAAAGAAAGACAAATTTCTCATAACAACACCGCTGTTTCGCATTCTGCCTACTCGAATGTGTACTAGCAAGTGGCAGCGAAGTGGCATGCCACTCGAAAATTAAACATGTCAGAGGCGAGTGGCACCAGACTGGCGCCACGCCACTTCCACTCCACTTCACCACCGCCACTCCACCTTGATGTGCGCGCTCGCATTTGTTTACATAGGTTTAAAAATTCCACTTGCCACTCCACTCCCACTCCACTTGCTTACCACCTCAGTGCGCGCCTGGCCTTAAGCATCCAAGCGGATGCGTCTGATCTTGCTCCGCGAATATTGAGGTAGATTCTTGTTAATTACCTTTTCGACTTCTATAGATATAACTTTTTTATTTTGGACATTCAATACATTCTGCCATACTTTACATCGACTTATTGAGTTAATTATGCCTTTACGAAAAGATAAACACACCGGTCTCAGAAACCTTCCACCCGCCTTGCTACATTGGGCTCGCCTTCATCAACTCCTCTCGAAGAGTCTATCTATTCCTCTATCGAGAAGGAAGTTTCTGAATATTTTTCGGTTTCTTATGGCGTACAATTCTGGGACTTATCCACAAAATCTAATTTATTACGTTTATTTCGTCTTCAAAAATGTTTTTTGCGAATTTTATTAAAACTCCGCCTCTGCTTCACATCTCTTTAATACAGTGAGTATAACTCCGATACACCAACTTTATTTCTCTAACTTAACGATTTTCTCTAAAGTGATTTATATAAAGCACTTACATATAATTACTTCTCTTCCTCAATCTTTGTTTACCACCAAATCCTCACCTCCTATAATACTCGCCATAAAGGCTGCGTTTAGAAAGTAACCGCGAAGCGAATATTCGCCACCGCTCGCGCCTACTTGAACCCCAACCCGTCTCAAAAGTCACCACGAGGTGCGCATGGTAGACAGAAAGTCGTCTCAAAAGTTCCTTCCTTTCCACCGCGAGTAACCACTCGATACCCTGGTCATTCGCCGGTTGTTTCCTGAGCTTGCTCAAAGACTCTTTAGTAACCCTTCAAGTTAAGCGTAAAGCGTGGTTCCCAACGGCAGAAACCACTAAGCAGAAAAAAGTTTTGACATCACTTCCTGCTCTCTTCATTCTGCCCGTCAGAAAATTCTCTTATCTTTCTAGGCTATGACTCAATCAACTCGAAAAAATAACAGGAGTTTTCTTTCGGGCAGAAAGATGAAAGCAGGAAGTGACGTCAGAGAATTTTCTGCCTTGTGGTTTCTGCCTTTGTTTTTACGCATGTGGGAACCAGTGTTGCCAGATCAGTGGTTTTTCCACTAGATTTAGTGGAATTTTTTGGCTTTAGTGGGAAATTTGGTGGGTACATGTCTTCAGTGGAATGAGTTAGTGGGGTTTTTAAAATCTAGTGGGTTTTTTAGTGGAATTGTGATAATTAAATTACATTTCTATTTTTTCACCTCCAAGCTCCAGAAATCACATTTTATAGGATTTTTTTTATCAGGAGCAGGAAATTAAGAGAGACTCAACCAATGATGTGCATAAAAGAACGACCAGGGGAGAAGGTCGGGTCCCCAAGCGCACTTCTTTAGTGACCACTGGAGGTTTAATCGAACTTTGATCTGATGAACTTCAAACGAAGCTAGTGTATAATATACATCATAGTACATTAATTATACAGTATGTACAATATACAGTACATTAATTCACTTTTTATTTGAATTTCCCCTCGCCCAAAGCTAATACGAAAATGACCTCTCAAAAAGAAGTCCAGGTAGTTGCATTTTCTCCTCCGATCATGTTTCATTTACTAATTTAACAGATGAATATTTAAAAAGGCCCCAAAATGAAATTGCTTGGGTCTTTATTCAAATTACATATTGTTTTTCTGTATATTCTTGCATATTTTATTTCTTGCGACGAATCAAAAATGGGGACCGTGTTCTACAAAAGGATACAATTTTTACTGGGTTTTTTTTTGGGCTCTGAAAGTGGAATCGCATTATATAAGTTACGCATTATAATAGAATAATTACGGTACTATAAATAAAACAAAATAACCGGAAACTGTGGACACCAATAAACAATGTCGGAATAAAAGGAAAACGCAAATCCACAAAGTTTTTTTTTTTATTGACTCAGATGTACATTTCGGAATTCATAATGTCAACAAAAAAAAATCTTTGTGGATTTGTGTTTTCTTTTTGTTCCGATATTGTATACGGTACTATATTTCCAAATAATTTGTCTTGACACGCAATCTAGTATTTGAACACTGAAACCCGAAATGATACAGTATCAGCTGGCATGACTCTCCCTTTGGGATCAGACCTAATCTATTCCACTCTTTTTCACATGTAAACATTTCCATTCAAAATATAAATTATTTGGCAAGTTTTGCTATACTTCCCTTTATCAGCATTTAAGCGTTCTTATAGCTGAACTGTTTTAATTGAAGCCTGACAGTCATATTGGCTGGTAATCTACACTTCACTAATCTCGTTAAATTGACTAGAAATTCAACATAGAACGTCCTCCGATAATATTATTAACAGCTTTTTCAACTTTTAGTTTTAGTAGGCGTTTTAGTAACGGAGTTCAATGTGTGTGCCATCTGTAGCATGCAGGATATTCCATTTCCTCTTATGTCCAACCTAGCATGTCCTCACTAACGTTTGCAATTGCTGTTGTGATGTTAGACAGTTCCTGGAGGTCCCACACTGGGGTATGGTAGAGTGTATCCTTCACAAAGCCCCAAAGAAAATAATCTAATGGGGTTATGTCGAAGACCTTGGAGGCCAGGAAATTGATCCTCCTCTGCCAATCCAGCGACCTGTGTAGTCTAAAAACAATCAGAATTTTAGGTGTGTGTGAACATTATGCCACAAACCACACTTTTCTAACTATCCCCATTACTGAAATATACATGATCAAAGTTGTAAAAATCATTTTGGAACACCCTGTATGTACCCAAAATTCGTTTCTTTGCACTTATTGCATGATTAGAATCTTCTAATAGTAGCCCCCGGCGTCTATTTTTTCAACTGAATCACTAACCGGGTCTTTATTAAAGACCGGCGTTTATTAGGGACCGGCGTTTATTTTAAACCCCACATCATATGACCGCTTTGGAGGCATGTCTTTTTTTTTAAACAGAATATGGTAGTGTATATTAAACAGTCCTTACGAACAAGATACCTTAAGAACTAAGGGCTGAATAGCAGAGTGCATGATATCGAACTCAAACCAGTGTGCTGGGAATCCCCTCTAGCCCTGATATACGTGAACCCCGAAAGCGGCTCACGTGAACAGCCGCGTTTAGGAGAGTCCCTGGCGTTTATTTAGCAATCTTAAATTTAAAACCCGGCGTTTATTACAAGATTTACGGTATGTAATTTCGGCCCTAATGGAAATGAAATTAACACTGCCCCATATTAAAAGATACAATTAAAACATTGCCACCTAGGAAACATTATTCTTCCTTGTCCCACATCGTTAAAATTATCATACAGCTAATGTGCTTGTAAATAAATATTTGATGGATACACGAGGCATTGCGGATACAATGGGTTAAATTGACGAAAAAGCTATGCCATCTAATTTTTGGATTTCTGAGAAGCTAAATGTTAAATACGAGTTTCCCCCTGCGTATCTGCAACGCCTCATATGTTCTCCTAATATTTGCTGTGAAAACATATTTTACAGCTATTCAGTGTTATAATGCATATAGAGATGTCATAACTCCAGGGAAAGGCCTTGTTTCCCGCTTGTTTCTTAGGTGGCACTGATTAAAAAACACAGTGGAATTTTTAGTGGTTTTTAGTGGTTTCGCCAGATGGCTTTAGTGGTCTGCCAGCATGGAAATCTGGCAACACTGGTGGGGACCAGGCTTTACTATAGCAGTTTGAAAGTGTTACTATAGCTGGCAGCAGACTTTTTGGTCTACTCTACAGCCGAAACTTCGGTCTTCACTGCATTGAAATAAAATTTATTTAAAAGAATTCTATACTTAATGTTGAAACTTCTACCGCATAAATTGATACTTAATTTAGGAACAAAATATATAAATTGGTTAATCATTTAAAAATTATCAGCTGATTTTACCATTCAATGTTCTAGTATAGTTCTATCGACTTTTCTCATCAAATTCATTAACTCAAAACTGGGATAAAATAAATTTTAGTACTACCCAAGTTCAACGTTTCGCATGCACGATCACGCTCTATCTTCTAGTTGTAAGTTTTTGCGTTGTTCCATTAAGCAAGATGAGTGAGAATTTTGAATAGTCTGTAAAGAGTTCCTGGGAGAAATGTTAAGTATTAAAATGATTCGCTGAGTACTAATGCTATTTGTGTTAAAAGCTTTTCTAAAATTAATGAACCATTCTTTTAATTAAGGGAAATTCCTTCGCTCTCAGCACCAACAACCATGCTTGAAAAGGGCGGCGGTCTTCCCAATTTAGGAACAATTTGACAAATTAATATGAGGAAATGACAGTAAGTAAGTAACAAATAGCGGCCCAAAAAAACTGGGTTTAATATAGACGTTTTTAATAAGTAATAACTATCATAACAGTAAATGAACGGATATGTATTAAGAGAAGGACGAGACACAAGAACCCTGGAAGACAATAAATAAATAATAGTTATTAATTAAAAATACAAATTAAATAAAAAATAAGATATAATAAACAAAAATAATTAATCAAAATCAAAAACAATAAATGAAATCATACTATAAAGTATAACTCAAATATCAAGGATCAAATTTAAAAATAGATTATATAAATTATAATACGTAATATAAACGAGGGAGAAAATAAAAACGTGTGCGAGCCTTATCAGTACCGAAATCTGAAATTGTCTAACATTTTGATGATATTTATTTTAAATTTATTAATTTTTATCTTGCAAAAATCTGAATAACTGAATTTTATTATTGATTTCTGTATTTTAAAACACCAGGTTAAACATTAAGTTTAATTTTATGAATATTAAGTTTTACACACATGTTAGTAAATATTTCATTGGATGGCAAAATTATTTCGTTCTTCATGATCTCCACAAAATCTACATATGATAAATTAATATCATTTTTCAAACAATTATTATATTCAAAGACAGAATGAAATAGAAAGAAGGGATATTATAGAATTGATAATAAATTATGGGCGGGGAGGGGTGAGGGTGGGAGAATTGGGTAAGCCAGCAGGTTGGGTATGATGTGTAGTATCTCTTAATGAGGGTTTTAGAGGCGGAGATGTTAGGTGCAAGGCGAAGATCAGGGAGTAATGTGGACCAAAGTTTGTTGCCTGAATTTGATATATTTTTAGTTGGTAGTTGCGCTTAATGCGTGGGATTTGTAGAAAGTTAGTGTGACGTGTTTTGTAAGATGGTTGGTTGGTTTATTAGAAACTTTGGCGTCGACTACTAAGGTCATTTTGCGCCTTTTACACAAGTTATAACAGTACGCAGCCCGGGACAAACACAAGCATCCATGCCCACGGCGGGATTCGAACCCACGACCAGGCGGACTCGA
>JAHWFO010002124.1:539780-575261 GCA_023313115.1 Rhysida immarginata
AATAAACCTTGTATTGTAAAATGGACGTTATGGAATTATAACTATATTTTTTATATATTTTTTTAATTTATGCCGTTTAGTTTTGTAAATAAATTCTGTCATGTAATGTGTATCTTGATTACATTTACTCTATATACAGCGGCATAGCCATGTTTATTCATTGAAAAAAATATGTGGATTTAAATAATCTTCAGAACATTGAAAAAAATATCTGTTGTGGGCACCACGGGACTCCCTTGTACGAAACTTTTATTCTTAGAGATATCGAGTTCTTCTGATGTTCTTCTGTGTTTTTATTATCCCCCCCCCCCCCCTCTAACGTTACCCTGGCAATGGTTGAGTTCCGACCCCTCATGTATTAGGCTAACAGAATCTGTTCACCTTACTGCCTCCTGCCTGTGTGTAAAATTTGCATTATACCTTTTGAAACACCCTGTATAAGTATGGGGAATTGCGCGCTTACCACTCCTTTTTTCTCTTCAAGAAGAATATCGTCGTGATTCATTCATTTTGTGGTCTGATAAGGAACGCTGAAAACAGAGTACTTATAATATAAATAAGAACAAGACTGGCCTTGCCGATCTGTGGATATCTTGATGATGGATTCCACTATTTCTACAAAGAATTCTTTGAAAACGTTCGAAAGCGTTCAACCACCTTTACCTGAACCTCGTTTGTCAGTTTATATAATGAGAAAACTATAAATTTTGAAGTTGATCTTCTGCGACCTTTGTAAGAAGACTGATTGTTTTAGCATAATTTTTAATAAACAGTATTTTATTGACTGTTTAAAGAAATTGTTTTAACGATGTCTCATGTGTTCACTGATGTTTGCTTATTAAAATTATGGTATTTCTCAGTCAGGTGTACTGTCATTTTAAATTAATTTCAGTATTATTTCAGGTATTGTTAATTAATAATAACTTTAATTTTAATTACCTACATTTATTGATTTTAGTTATATATACCTTTTATATAATATGCCTTATTTGTTAACAATACATTATTGTAATTTTCTCGCCTAATTTTCCTTTTAATTTTCCCTTTTAAAGTTGAGGTGTAGATAATAAATTTCATTATCCTCAGCGTTATTCTCCTTTAAGTTTATGTCATAGTTTTTCTTATATATTATACTTTTTAATTTTTGCGAACTGTACATACGAGATAGTAGTAAACTCTTGTTGTGGATTTGTGTTGTCGTTTTTTATTTCTCTGCTTTAGGTAACCATTGTTCACAGTTTCTGGCTCGTCTAGTGTATATGACTCACAGTGTATATGTCTCTTTATTAACAGGTTTGGAAGACCAAGTTAATCCTCAGTAGGCTAATCCCCTGCTAGGTTAAAGTTACATTTCATGGGGTGTCTCATTATAATTTTAATATATGTATAGCGTAGCTCTATACTTCTCATTCTCATTTGTTAGACGGTTCTTACAATAAGAGTTTCACTTGCTACGCACAACACGTATTACATGTAATTACATAGCAGTTGACATCTAGCCCTAATGAGCTACTGATAACGATAGGCCCCGACTTTTAACCCATTTTTTATCCATTTTTTTACCGCCTTTTTGAAGGGGCTAAGTTTTTTGAACTCCTGCTCCCGCTAAATTCCCATACCTTCCTTGAGGGACTAATTTACTGTCAGGATAAACGTCTCCAATTTGAAAGTTGGATGTTTCCTATTGCTATAATGAAAATACATCACTTCTGTTTCACTTTTTTCGTTACACTCGGATTTCCATTAAAAGAACTTAATATCACTGTGCGATAAGAAGCTTCACTGCAAAGAAATTCACAGACAGTGAAATTTTATACGCGGAATAAGAAAATATTGGGCGCCCAAAAGAAAATGACTATGCAGTGTAATCAAAATTTTATGTTTAATTAATTGGGAGTCAGTAATTCATCTGATGGTGCACTCGTTTAGTTAAAGAAACAAAACTATTAAAGTAGTGTTCTAAAATATGAAATTTTTAAATTTCTTTGTGAAAATGTTAAGATTAAGAACAAGCTTAGATACTGTGTAAGAAGTTGAGCATTCAGAGCATTTTACGGCATATCATGAAGAGGGTCAATCGATATGCTCTGATATATTGCCAATCCAGGGTCAATCGATAAGATATGAATTTAACATGGAATGATGAATTTTACACATTAAATTAGTTCAATACTTCACCTGCATTGATCTTGGGTTATGTTGTCGTTGACTTTCATCAAATGGAGTGAACAACTCCTCACGAGAATCCAGCAAGGTGCTTTGGACACTGCAGTGGAAATATTTAAATTCAAGCTGATTCTGAATGCTAATACGATGAAAGAGAACAAATAAATATAATGATTTCTTACACAGTTTTTCATGAAGTATTGCGTCGCTACAAAGCAGTCTGTCTAAGCGAAAATAAGCCATCTTGAGAAAATTCACATACTCGATCGCCGAATCGTCACAGTTGTCTGACAGTGTGCCTAACTTATTTGCACAATCGGGCAATTTGGTCCTAAGAGATAAATAGAAGACAAAATAAGATACAACTTCGAAAACAAGAATATTCGTGGAAATATTGGCGGACTTACGGTTCTTGGCAGGAAGGTGGTTCCCAGTATTTCAACCAACACTCTTCGACTTGGGACACTTGGCTACGACAGTGTTCCTCCATAGGTGACAATGTATTCGTATCTTGTGATGCGGTCAGCAAGAGCAACGAAAGTAAAGCTTTTAAAGACAAAATCAAATTCTTACAATAACTACATGTGCATTTAAGACAAAGTTTAAAATATTTCTCTATGATCTCTTAATATTACCAAGTAAGAAGTGTGTCTATCTATAGCGGCAGGAGAAAAGGATACATCTGTTTACGATTTGTTCGGTGTTTCTTGTCCAAGCGCAAACTGGACCAATTTTACAAGTAGACTGTTTGGATTAACCGTTTTACGTTGTGTTGAGCACATTTATTTATTATCCACAGTTGTTGGCTTGTTTCAGATTTCTTATTATTTGGAATCACTTGGTGGAAAAGTCAATTAGCTTCAATTTAGGAGGTCGCTCCACTGCCAAAACAGTTGGAATGTACGCATTCCTATTCTCTAATCCGTAGAGTTTGCGTTCGAATCCCGCTTTATACATGTAAAGTTTTATGACAATAACAAAACCGAATATTGAAACATTAAGTTTCAAAGCATTCGTTGCAAAATAAATCGGTTTATTACGGCGATAAAGATGAAAATCAGTCGGATCTATTTACTAGCGATGATTGGCTCCCAAGCAGTTCAGGCTCCGAAAAACCTTCGATAACTGTAAGGATAAATCGAGGATTTTCGTTATTTGCGGTTTGTCACTTTCTCTATCTAAAGTTTCAGTACTTGGAAACACTGGTTCTTTTAACATTTTAACGTAAAACAATCTTATTTTTTGTCCTTTGTTTATTCAATGTACGTATCATAACATGTACATGAGTAAAAATACGCTATATGAGAATGTAATGTTGTAATATTTATTTATTTTTGTATTAAATATAATGTACAGAGTAACAAAACAATTAAAGAATAATAATTGGATCTATGAGGATTTTTATACACGCCATACCTCAGATGTTTAAATTATTGATGAAAAATATGAATGGAAAAATTGCTGGAGGAATTGATGAAAAATTGCTCCAGCCAGCCCAAAGGGCATGTAGATAGCGTAATGCTTCCATGTCCGCAGTGGCGCAATTGGCTGGCGCATCTGCACGGTTTAAAATTGATTATTGGCTAGTAACCCATTTTCTAATAAGAAAAAATCATATGCTTTATGATAATATGTTCCATCAATTTAGCAGTGATGCAATTAAGGGAAGCAGGACGATAATTCTGGGGGGGGGGGGGGCTATTATCGCCAGACTTAAGAAGTGGTGTAACTATAGCCCTTTTCCAATCAACAGGCACGTCACCTGTAGTATAAGACAAAGTAAAAGAGCAGCAACAGGAGCAACTAAGCGTAACATCTTATTAGTGATACCATCATGGCCACAGGCTTTGTTCGTATCCTATTCCAGAATTAAATTCGATATGCCTGAGCTACTAAAACAAAAATCAGGAAAATTTTTATCAGTTCTAAAATTGAAACATGGAGGCTTGACGTCATTTATTGTAAAAAAAAATTTGCTGGAATGACTGATTTAAAAGGTTTGCTTTTTCTAAACTACTCCTTTTAAGATTACCTTATCCGAATATAAGGGAGGAATAGTATTAACATCTTTTTTGACATTTTTTATAAACTTTCATAGCCGTTTAGAATTTGACAGGTTAAGACTAGACAAATATTTCTCTTTGTAAGATTTTATACTATTTTTAATTTCAGAGCTAATTTTTACGTATTTTCTCTTGGATTCCCTGAACTTGATTTCTCTTAAATTTTGTTAATAACTTTTTTTTCTTATTTATCTTACATTGTACATTCTTAGAAATCCATGGCTTGTTTACACTTAAACACTTCACCTTAGTAGGAACAAATGTATTTATGATTTCGAAAATATCATTTTTAAAAAGAACGTACCTCTCATTTACTGAGACTTTTCTTAACATCAGTATAATTTATAAATTTGCAATAAAAGGCATTTAAAATATTAGAAGGATCAGCACGATGAAAAAGAAGAATCTTTGCTTTACTACTTTTCACACGTGGCTTCCAAGTCTAAGGCAAGTAGGATACAACAATATTGTGATCACTGATGCCCATTTACAATTTCCACAGTAAGACCTTCAAAATTTGTAAAAATTAAATCAAGTATGTCTTGACTAGCTTGCCGAGTGGAATTAAAACCTCTTGAATTAGTGAAAACTCATCAATAAGGTGATTTAAATCATTTATTTATAAGTGATGAATCCTCGCAATGTGACATAGTGTCCCAATTACACTAGGCAAGTTGAAATATCCTCCAATATGAAGCAGCTTATTTCTAGCATCTACTTTGTTTAGACACTTTGCCAAGTTTAAAAAAACACAGTTTGTCATAGCTAGGACGATAAACACTTCCAATAACCATATTTTTACCTGAACTACAACTGATTTCAACAAAGACACATTCAGTGACACAAGTAAAATTCACGTTTTACCGCTACAAAGACCCCACCTCCTCTAGTTTGCCTGTTCTTTCTATAATAAGTATAATTTTCTGGAAGGTAAATTGAAGAAGCATCCTCGTCCTTTAATCAGGTCTCTGTACCAATAACAATATCAGGATCTTCAGAGAGAATAAATTCTGATATTTCGACTTCTTTGTTCTTCACACTTCGAAAATTTATTGTTGCAATCTTTACACAGATTTCTGCAGGACATTTTATTTCATTAGACAATGAAGCGAGCTGAGTGATCTGCTGTTTATCAGAGGTTAATACCTTGTTCTCTTCCGATGTTATTTGTTTTTGCTCATCAGGTCTTACATTAGCTAGTTTTTTGGTTTTCCTTGTGTATTGTAGTTTACATTTATTGAATTCTTCTCTCTCAACAGGAGTCATAGCTGAGCTAATCCAACTTGTTTATTAGCGCCAGGGAATATTATATTTTTACATTTCTTACCGTTAGCCATAATGATGTCTTTTTCCTGCAGAGATGCTAATTTTATTAACAGAGGTCAAGTGTGATTCTCATTTGACTTTCTTCCTAAACGATACAGGTTTGTGACTGTAGGTTGAATAATACCAAATTGTTGAACAAATTCGTCAAAGCTATGAATGTCATCGTTTTTTCCTATCTTCTGCTTTCATTTTATCTGACTCAGGGATATTAAATTCCGACGTTCTCTCTCTGACAGTTCCTGAGCTACAATGTTCGAACAAGTTGGTTTCGATACTAGTTTAGACCTCGCGCGGTCTACACCACGCTGAACGACTTCGTTAGGTGGTGAAAAATTCCGCTGGAGAATTAACAGTTTTATCAACGTCAGAGTCCGATATTAAATCCCCGACAAAACGTTGTAAATTTTGTAGCTTCTCGTTAAATTCTTTTAGTTTAATTTCACTGACTTGCAGTTTCTTTTCCAGCTGCGCTAAGGTCTCGTTCTCACTAGCTTAGCCTAACCCATTAACGTGCGTTAGACTATCCTTTAGCTTACATAGTTTGCATTCAAAGTTCATATCCAGAGCCGAAAGTTTTTCAAATTCTTCCTGAATTCCTGTATTTTCATACAAAATCCAATCCGAACAGTTAGAACACTGCACCCAGTTTATAATTTTGCTCACCTTAGTTCCCTTCTTGTTTTTCTGACCGTGCTGTTTCGATTCGCCATTGTTTAAATTGAAAATTAAGGGTAAGAAGAAAAGGTAGAAAAACTGAATTAAACTGATAGTCAGAACTCAATGAACTCGATGAAATCAAAAGCTTGGCTGAAGGAAGGCACAACACGGGTACTTGGCTGGCAATGGGAAAACGCAGGCTTGAAAGTAGCGGGGATTGGGTGATTGTAGTTGGGGGGGGGGGGGGAGCTGTGGAAACTGGAATGGGAGTGGGAGCGATTGGAAATACGTTTGATCCCGACGAAACCCGGAACTAAAACATTTTAAGTGACTTGTGACTGTCTCGCTTGTCAAGTTTTTTATGTTGAATGAATTGCTACAATTGCTGCAATTCTAACCAAGACTTACGAACAATCTCAGATTAATACGGCCATGACTGAAATTGAAGAAGATATTAAATTTAATGCTTGGTATAACCAAGATGGCAGCCTCAACTATACACGGTTGATTTGCTCTCCGTTGCGACGAACCTGTAAGAGTTACTAATGACACACTGAATGTAAGTTTAATTTCAGCACTGTTTATGAGGAATCATTAATATTCACCACTCAAGATGCCACGAGATAACAGCAAGAATTTGGCTAATGTAAAATCTATCGCACAACGTCTTCCATCATCTACGGCCTCCCCTACAAGAGCTCCTAACGATGATTCCTTGACTATGATTGAGAAAGGTATATCTATTTTCGTTAACCAATCTTCTACAATTGACTCTTTAGTATCAATAATTGATAAAAATATAAATTTCAGGGAAAAACAAAAAGAAAAAAACACTAATTGCAAGAACCTGAAATAAATACTGTGGGAAATGAATGTGGATATGTTAAGTATAGTGCAAGAAATAATTGACTCTTTAACCACATTCAGTATCATCTGGTGTGTACTCCCTTCTTCTACCTGCTGAGTGATGAGAGCTTCGCCCTCGAAAAGCGCTTCCAGGATAATGTCGTATTTTTCTTTTTATTTATTTTTCTTTGTCTTTTTTATTATTTACTTCTTGTTGTGGTTAAAGAGTCAATTATTTCTTGTACTATATATAAGTATCAATAATTATTGAAAAAACCCTCGAAAATATTGATACGAAATTTCGACTATACTTAACCCCTTGATCGAAAGAGTGGAGACTGCCGCTTTTAAACTTACTCAGCTCACCTCTCTGCAAAATAGATTTTCTCGACTTGAATTAACTTTATATCACCTCCCGAATTGGTTGGTTGGTTGGTTTATTAGAATTTTTGGCGTCGACTACTAAGGTCATTTTGCGCCTTTTACACAAGTTATATCTGTACGCAGCCCGGGAAGAAATACAAACATCCATGCCCACGGTGGGATTCGAATCCACGACCAGATGGACTAGAAAACTAGAAAGCCTACGCCCTAGCCCTCTCGGCCACCTGGCCGGTCCTCCCGAATTGATCTAGCATTTAACCGTCTGGACGATCTAGAACAATATTCCCGGCGGACCAATGTTCGAATCTTTGCAGTGCCGGAGGCACCCATGGAATCGTTTTTCGATACATTTACTGATTTGATTTCCTCAAAGCTGGACATTTCTTTAAATAGAACTGATATTTCTACGATTCATCGCTTAGGCTTCCGTGCCTCCATCAAGAATCGTCCGATGATCGTCCAATTAACATCATCAACACTTCGGGATTCTATTATAAAGAATCATCGAAAGCTACGGGAGACCTCTATCATCATCCAGGAAGATTTAACGGCCTCCCGCTACCAGCTCTTGCGGGCTGCCAAATCCAAATTCGGCCCTCGCAGCGTCTGGAGTTTTGGAGGCCGTATTTTTGTTAAAGATTTCTCTGACAAAGCGGTTCTTCTTACTTCTGAAAATGACTTTGATTTGATTAACTAATTCTTTTGTATTTATCTTGATCATATATTTTTTTGAGTTAATTACTTTTTCTCTTTTTTTAAATAATTTGATCAACCATTGGTTTTTTTTTAGCTTGTTGTTTGTGTTTATTAATCGTTTATTATTGTTCTTTAAAGTTTTAATTTATACTCGTTTTTATTTTACGTCTGTTTATTTGTTTGTTTATTTTTAATCTTTTGTAATACTACTTACTTTTGAGTTTTTTTAGTTTTTGTGTATTTAGCTGTCCTCGATTATCTCTTAGCTTTGTTTACTTTTGATTTGATTTATTCTTTAAATTATGCTTGGTCATGTTTTAACTTTGTGTACTTCTTTATTCTTAATATCTCTTCATCGCTTCGTTTCTTCTTCTTTCTTTGTCCTATTTTTCTCTATTTTTTATCTGTTTCAACTTTTTCCTTACTTTATTACCTCTGTTTTTCATTTCTTAACCTTCCAGTCTGTAATTTCTTTTCTTTTTTCTTACTACTTGTTTGACTTACCTTGTTACACTCTTTTTTCGTTTCGATCCTTCCTTTTACGGTTTATTTCTAATGTCTATTTTTTCACAGTTTATAACTGTTGAAATCCTAAATTCTTTTATTAATGACATTCAATCTCTGCATACATGTCATAATCTCTCTTTTTTATACCAACATCCGAAATATTAATGTGAATCTCTCCAGTACCTTTGTAACCCTAAACTGTATTGACTCAGTCCCGGGTCCCATTCCTAACTACAATGTGGCCTGGTTAATCGCGCGAATAAGCGTGGTGGAGGTATTTGTTTCTATCTTTAAATTCCTTTTCTTATGCTACTATCCCTCACTACACTTTAGTCTCTGAGAATTACGATATTTTAACTGTTTGTGTCGATAACAAGTATATGCCGTCCTCCTTCAGGTCATTTCTCCTCTTTTTGTTCCTTCATTTCCTCTGTACTTCTTGATCTGCAAATGACAGACAAATTTTTAATTTTAATTGGAGATTTTAACTTTGATTTTTAGTAAGCCTTCTTCTTCAATTAAACAACTTCTTGATCCAATAGTCAGATCTGGTCTGTCTCCCGTAACTCACTCCGTTTCTCACTATTCTTCATATCATTGCTCTTATTCTGCTATTGATCTTTGTTTTTCTAACTTTAATACCACTCTTCTTAGTGAATCCTTGGACCACTTTCCGCTATTCTTAATCTTCAACACAAGCGCTACTAATATTACATCCTCATCCCCTTCTCGGATCATTTCTCCTGCCTGTATCGCCATGTTGGATTCCTTCTTGTTCCAAACCGACTGGTCTTCTATATTACCTGTTGCTTCAGATACGAATTATTTATTTCAGTCATTTTTAACCCATTTTCAACTGGGCTATAATCGTTATTTCACTTTAAAAACCTTTAAGTACCCAACGAAGAATATTAATATACGGTACGCAAACCATGGATTACGCCAAATATTTTGTCTATGTCGGAAAAAAGAATTCTCTTTATCGGAAGCTCTGACGTAATCCCTCTGCCTCTCTTGTTCGATCTTGTAAAAAATTTTTCAATCGTCTCAAATCAATAATTAATGAGTCTAAACAGCGATAGTACGGGACCTTGTTTAAACAACTCCAGTCAAGCAAAGATGAATGGCGCTTATTGCACAAATTAACTAAAAGCTCTTGTTCTTTTAACTCGCCTTTTTCTCATTATAGTCAAGTTGATTCTTCTTCTTTAACAGATTTTTCTACAAGCTCTTCTCCCTCCTACTACTTCTACGAATTTTTCTAATCTTTCTATTTTAATTTATTAGTGCAATCCTCCCCCTTTTTTTCGCTTTTCCTACTTCACCGGATTAAGTATCTTATGTTATTTCTCACCTTAAACCCTCCACTGTGCCTAACCCCCTTGGTTTCTGTCCTAACATTATTATTGACTTAAATTACTCCATTGCTTTACCTCTTACCCTCATTTTTAATTATTCTCTTACTTCTGGCTCCTATCCCTCTATTCTTAAACTCACAAGAATTACCCCCATCTTTAAGAAAGGTGACCCCAAGTTATACACTAACTATCGTCCCATTGCTGCTCTCCCTATTTTCGCAAGGTATTTGAGAGACTTTTTTGACTTCGATTATCGCAATATGATCATTCTTACTCCCTTATAAATGATATGCAACATGGATTCGTTCCTAACTGCCGTGTAGGGGCTACGATCTGGTAGAATTTGTTTCTAGTGAAATGGTAGCTAATAAATTTGTCGCATCTACGTATTTTTATTGATTACACCAGGGCGTTTGACACAATCCCTGTTTATCTTCTTTTGCATAAATTATCCATCTGTTATAATATTCATGATCCACTCTTACTTGTCTTACCTCGGAGTCTCTTCTGTAACAGTGATTACTAACCAAGGTGTTCCACAAGGATCGATACTTTCCTTCTTTAACTTGTTTATCAATGATTTACCTTATATACTTTTTTTTTCCTATTAAGACTATTTTTTATGCGGATGACGCCGCCACTCTTCTAATTTCGCACTCAGACATTATTCAGCTCTTACTGTCTCTAAATAATTCTTAACTTGAATTAAAACGCTGGAATGACCTGAATTCGTTAACGGTCAACATAGATAAAACAAAGATAATGTCTTTTTACCAGCGGAATAAACGCAATATTCCCTCCTTGTCAACTGCATATTACGCAACCAATTAATAGCAATTACTGAGTCATTTAAATATCTTGGCCTATGGTTATCACATGATTTAACTTGAGATCTACATGTTGATACTCTCTTAACCAAACTGAAAGGGAAACAAGGTATGATTTCCAGGCTACATTACCTTCCTCAAAAAATCTTATTGCTTCTTTATTATTCCTGGATACACTCTATGTTGTGTTACGGCGTTATTTTCTGGGGGTCTACCTACCTCATCATACAATATGACACGTTTGTTTAAGTTACAGAAGTGGTTCCTGCGTACCCCATTGAAACTTCCCAAATTTACTACATCCAATCTTGCTCTTTTATTTATAAAATTCTCAATTCTTTGTTGATTGTCTCTACTCCTTTTAAGTTACAACTGGTTCATGACAGGCATAATTATCCTACTCGAAATGCAGGCGATTTTTAATATTCCTCTGTTAATAGATGCATTTCTTTAATTGGTATAAAGTACTGGGCATGTTTACCTACAACAATCCGTTCTTCTACCACGTATGGCGCTTTTCGAAGAGCTTTAAAATGCTAAACTATTTATTTCTGATTGAATTTTGTGCATTCAATTTGCGCTTGCTTTGATTCCAGACCAATAGTTATTTTTGTCATTCCTTATTTAGAGAGCTTAAGGTACTTAATATTATCATAATATTACGAGGCTTGTTTGTAAAGTAAGTACCGTTTCGTTCTACTGCCACCGCAGCGCTAGTGTCGCAGTTCCGAGCATGCACACTCGTCTCCCTGGTTCAATAGGCGCATTCGGCGGCACTCAGATCTGACTCAGATCCGAGAGAACAGCGTTCGGCGAGCACTTTGTTACTTCCGCCTGAGAAGAAAACGTGTTCGGCACGCAACGAATCTGTCAGATTCTGAGCTCAGACGCTCAGCAAGCTTTTCTTTTTCTGAGTGCTCAGATTGAATATGGCGGCGTCCACTGCGATGCGAAGCTATCAAAAAAGCTACGAGAGCCACATCATGGCGATGCCCTGTGTACCCTTTCCTCCCAGGCCTTATTGTATACTCTTCTCGCGATCGAATATTAATCATGCTGAGTTGTTCATTTGATACAAATTTTTATTTCATGTACACTAATATTAGTAAAGTCGGTAAAGCCATTTCTTTCTGAGATAAAAGAGCGTTCGGTAACAGAAAAGCGGTCAGATACCACGTGACAGTTCTCTCAGATCTGGTGCCGCCGAATGCGCCTATCATCTTTGCACTGACGCCATTACAGCCGGATTGTGTTGTGTTTACATTTGTTAGTGATCGTTGAAAATGTTTAAGACAATTTCTGAGCCCGCGGACTGTGAAGTGCGTTCTGTAATAAGGTTTTTGAACGCAAAGAATGTTAAGCTAGCTGAAATTCATCGTGAATTTGTAGAGATTTATGGGAAAAATATAATGACTGATGGAATGGTGAGAAAGTGGGTTAGGCAGTTCAAGGATGGCCGAACCAATGTTCATGACGAAGCACGGAGTTGGCGGCCTTCTGTTGTCAATGATGATTTGGTTGAAAAAGTGAACGAGAAAATTCGTGAAAACAGACGGTTCACAATAAGAATGCTTTGTAATGAGTTTCCACAAATTTCAAAAACTGTTTTGCATGAGATTGTCACAAATCGCTGGCGGCATCTTTCTATGAAGACGGCATAGAAAAGTTGGTTACCCGCTACGACAAATGTCTGAACAACGGTGGCAACTATGTAGAAAAATAAATTTAAGAAATGCTCTTTCATGTAAAAATAAACTTTGTTTTGAAAAAAATGTTTTTATGTTGCTTATAATCGATTACATTCTACTATATTATTTTTTTATTTTAATTCCTTAACTAGAGAGTTTAAGTTACTTTATATGTTGCTCCAGTCGATTACATTATTTTATAATGATTTTCATTTAAAATTGGAATTATTTTCGGCCTTGCTGTTTGTCTTGCCTTGATTTAGTTGTATTTTTTTTTTGTTGTTGTTGAGTTAATAACCCAAACTGTAACATTAACTTATTGTTTTGGTTAGAGCCCGCTGGGACATAACTCGTCGGTCTTTGACCATACCGGACCCAGTTGGGCTCCATTGTAATTTTTTATTAACAAAATAAAATAAAATAAAATAAAAATAAAAAGTATTCCTACAGAGCCATGTCCTGGAACGCATATAAAACGAGTGGTTTGGAAGAAACAACGATCAACTTTTGTCCCAGAAAATACAAAACCTAGCAACAAATCTGTGCTCTCATCATCACTTAATGAATTTACAGGTAAACTAAATCATCTTACTTAAGGTTTAAAAAATAGAAATTGCGGAAGATTACTAATCATAGAAATTATTCTCAGGTCGCAACCCGGGTTCAGATATTAAGTATTGAGATCATTTATCATTATCATTACTTAAATTGAAAAATCCAGGAAGATTATCACAAAATAACCGGTAAAATTTTATTTTTAGTTATTTAAATTAATTTAAGATATTTATAACAAAACATAAATTAATGATATAAATTCAATTAACACATTAATAACTTTACATTAACAATCATTATTGATCAAAGACCATACACATTGCAGAATTTAATTGTGGTGCAGTATATCTGATGTAGAAATCATCTCTAATAATTTTGTTGTAAGCAGTTTGGAGTCCTTTGAAGTTGATTTTCGTAGTCGAAGTCCCTACTGTTTAATAAAATGACCCTGGTTACAGGTCTGATCTACTCTAACCTCACATTTGTAGTTCCAGATGATCTGATTATTTTGGCTAAGGGCCTACTGTTGATGGAGATAGCTAAGAGGACCACCCATATTGGTGATTACTATGATTAGTGCTAGTACATTAATTGATACCGGTTCGGACGTCACCCGGTCACCAAGGGTGAGGCAGAGGCTCACGTTCGAAAAATATGCCTCAATCTCCCAGGACCACTGCTGGCGAAAGCAGCACCAACCTCTGTTAGGTTATTGCAATATCACAATCTGTCCCTAGTGTTTCAAGAGCTCCTTTGCTCTCGATCACTAAGGCAGGCAAGCCACGCCGACGCATGAAATGGACCAAAGACATAAACCATTTTATCATGCGAACCTACTACACAGTCACTAAATTGGAAACTAACACTACAGCTTACAGACAAGGCTTATATAACACTTTCAAAGAGACATATCCTAACATCACAGTTACTGAACAACGCACTGCAGACCAGCGTCGCGCAATTGTTAAAAGCAATCCAATGCCCTTACCCATCCTACAGAAAATAAAGCAAGAAGTTGCACAACAGCTACAAGAACACGAGCCATTTACGCAAATAGAAACTGAGCACACAGATTCTAATACTAACACTGATATCACTGATGGGCTTGAAGAACAGTCAACAATGAACTTCGCAATGATATTCATCCACAAGACAACATGAATACATAAACTTATTGACACACTAAATGACACCTTATAAAGATACCTTGCAGTTTACACAGGAACAGATCCCACACAGAAGCCAGAAATACCTAAAATAAATAAAAACCAAAACAAAGGAAATTTTATTTTACATGAGGACATACATTTTACCACAGTACATTGAAGAAAACTATCTTCAGAACACAAACATCTCCTAATTTACAGTAGGGCTCTTAGAGTTATATCCACACAGGGGAAAGAAATCAATCCATAAACAGACACAAAAATATACACCCAACAAAAAATTAATTGCAAAAGGGGACTGAAGCTGATATTGACGAAATTCGCAAACACTTAGATAGACTTACACAATGCACTAAGAGCAACACTTCATCAAAGCAGAACAAACGCCTCAGACAGTTATTTAAGAAAATTAAGACACGCCAGACATGAGCAGCACAATCAACTCGTTCAGAACATATGAACACACTAAAACAAAAGTTAAGTGCAAAAACACAACGGCTAAAGAGATACAAATCATGCACTCAGTGTAAACAACAGAACAAATAATTTGCTAACAGTGAGAAGACATTCTATAAGCAGTTAAACAAAGACTATGTACACAGACAAAACACTGGTCTGCCAACACAAACAGCACTCCAACATTGCTGGTCGTCTCTTTGGTCTGTCTCAGTTGAATGGGGAAGTTAGCTGGATCAGGGAAGAGGAGCAATCGGCATCCACGCTACCGAACATGCTTTATACTGACATAGCACCAGAAGAACTCGTACAAATCATCAAAAATACTCACAATTAGAAGGCTCCAGGTATTGACAGGATTCAGAACTTCTGGTATAAGTGCTTCACCTTATAAAGATTCTTAAAAATTATTTTTTTAACTTCAACAAATTATTATTAAAATTCATAAGGAAAATTTTCCACTACGACCAATAACGTGTACATATAATGCTGCTACTTATAAATTAGCTAAATTTTTGTCCAAATTTTTAAAACAGCATTTTGTAGAAATGTATTCAATTAAAAATTCTAAACAAGCAAAAAATATTATAGAAAATATTCACTGTAAAAAAAATTGGAAGTTTTGTACCATGGATATCAAAGATATGTACAATAACATTCCGATTATTGAAACTCTGGAAATTATTAAAAAGAATTTAAGAAGAAAATACAAATTCGAAATTGTTATGCTAATTTTAAATTGTCTAAATTTATGTGTTCAAAATAGCCAATTCATTTTTAATAATCAACTGTATTGCCAATATGAAGGTTTACCAATGGGAAACCCTTTATCACCTGTGTTATCTAATATTTATCTGAATGAATGGGAGACTCAAATTATAAATTGTTATGAAATTTCAAAAGATATAGTTTTGTGGATTAGATATGTTGATATTTTCTTGATTTATGATAATAATAGTATTGACAAATTAATGGGATTTTTTACACAACAAAAAACATTGAAATTGTCAATTAATGAATGTAATAAAAGTGCTCAATTTTTAGATTTAAACATCAGATAATGGGAATTTGATATATACGAAAAACCAACACAGGGAAACTCCCTTCCTCACTACTGGTCTGCCATACCAAATAGATACAAACTTAACACCATAAGTAATCTGATAAATAGAGCCAGAAATTTATGCTCACCCAACTATTTAATAAAATATATTTATAGATTGAAAGATAAGTTAATTAAAAATAAATATCCAAGTAAAATCATAGAAAATTTGTTAGTAGATACATTTAAAAACAAAAGGAAAAAAGAAAACAAAAATAGTAAAGAAGTAATAGAATTCCTACAAAGAGTCTACAAAATTTTCGTACCCCCGAAGTCATGTGGCAAGGCAGAAAAATCTCCCTGAAACATTTAAAAGTATGGGGATGTAAAAGTCAAGTAATGATAAATAAAAGAGAAAAACTAGACCCTAAAACCAGAGGACATATATTTGTTGGGTATTCAGAGAAAACAAAATCATATCGATTTTACGACCCGAATACCCGAAAAATTATCAGAAGCAGAGACGCTACATTTTTTGAAAATGATACCCTACACCTTGAAGGAGATGGATCATTACATAAAGACGCAGAACAGTTGACAGTTACTTTGCCAGATGCACTACCAGATCCAAGCTCAGAAGGTGGAGCGACTCAAACAAGAAATACCGAAATACAATCATCCAGATTCGGAAGACCATTGAGGAAGCCAGACTATTACGGATATACATCACAAACGTCTACAGAAAATAACATGAATGGACCAGATCCAGACCCAGAGACAGTGGAAGAAGCCCTGAACGGCCCACATTCTCATGAATGGCGTGCAGCCATGAAGGATGAATACGATAGCTTAATGCTGAATGACTCTTGGGTACTCGTGGATTTACCCAAAGGGCATACCCGTATTGGTTGTAAATGGGTGCTGAAGACAAAATACAATGCCGACGGGACAATAGAACGCAGAAAGGCAAGATTGGTCGCAAGAGGTTTTTCACAGCGACAGGGTATAGACTATGAAGAGGTTTTTTCCCCAGTCGTAAAAACAGAAACTATTCGTACCCTATTGGCAGTTGCAACACAATACGATTTAGAAGTGCGCCAATTTGATGTACATACGGCTTATCTACATGGAACTGTCGATAAGGAGCTATACATGGAGCAACCTCCCGGATTTAATTGTGACACAAATAAAGTGTGCCTCCTAAAGAAGAGCATTTATGGACTTAAGCAGTCCGGCAGACGTTGGTATGAAAGACTCCATGATGAAATAACAAAACAAAGTTTCAGAAGACTGAAAACAGACTCCTGTGTCTATACAAAAAATATCGACGAAAACGTTTTGTTAGTTGCAGTGTACGTTGATGATCTAATCGTCATAGGGAACAGCAATGAATTAATAAGCGAATTCAAGGAAAATCTACAAGAATCTTTCCCTATACGGGACCAAGGACAAGCACATTATTTACTTGGGATGCAAATTGAACGCAACAGAGAACAAGGCACTTTGAAACTTCATCAGTCAAAATACTTGGAAGAAATTCTTAAAAGATTTGGAATGAGTGAATGTAAACCGGTAGCTACACCAATGGAGACTAACGCTAAGATTACAGAGTGTACAGAGAAACGGACAGAAACAAATAGACCATTCAGAGAAGCGATAGGCAGCCTGATGCATGCAGCAGTAAAAACGAGACCTGACATCGCCTACGCCGTAAGCTTACTAAGTCAATTTAATGATTGTTACAAGGAGGACCATTGGACAGCAGTAAAAAGGATATTTCGATACTTGAGAGGAACAGTAGATAAAGGACTGATTTATCAGCGCAACGACAAGGACTTACTAGTATATTCTGACGCCAGTTGGGCTTCAGATTTGGGTGACAGGAAATCAGTATCTGGTTGTTGCATTACGTTCGGAGGAGCAGCAGTTGCTTGGAAATCAACAAAACAGAAAGTTATTGCATTGAGTAGCTGTGAAGCAGAGTATATTGCATTGATAGAATCAGTGAAAGAGTTAATATGGATTCAACAATTTTTACAGGAACTGAATCTCCACTACCCAAAAATTAAGGAACTTGCTGACAAAACCGTTGTATTTTGCGACAATCAGTCAACAATAATGACCATAAAGAACCCTGGATCAAACACCAGGATGAAACACATTGATATTCGTTTCCATTTTGTAAAGGAAGCCTTTGAACGCCAGAAGATACAGTTGCAATACTGTCCCACATCGGAGATGACTGCAGATTTTTTGACAAAGCCAGTCACCAGAGAAAAACAGCAGCTGTGTAAAGAAAAGATGGGACTTTTGAAATAATTTTTATTGTATTTGCCAATTATAATTTTATATTCTGTGGCGAGCGTTATATTTAAACTTTACTAAGTTTAAGGGGGCGTGTTGGTAAGATGTCATTTGTGAACGCTCACCACTCTGGAATGTATCCTTTTTTATTTCCTGTTAACGAGAGTAAAAAGCGAGAGTTCTAACGATGCCGTCAGTTTCATGTGTTTTCTGTTCTATACTTCCATATAAAAAGGATAAAGAACTGCTTTTCCATCAATAAGAATATCTGCTGATTATGATAAAAGTTTTTATAAAATTAAAAAAATTTTAAAAAATACAAATATAGAGATAGTACCCAAAATTAAAAATACTATTAAGAATAAATTAATTAAAATGGATAGACAAACAAATCAAAATGAAAAAGGAAAAAATGAAAAATATGATATAATATATAAAATAAATTGTAAGAATTGTGAATTGAATTATATAGGACAATCTTCAAGACTTCTGAAAACTAGAATAGAGGAACATGGTAGAGCGGTGAGACTTAACGATTGCAATTATGCTATGGCCAGACACAGTAGTGTTACGGGACATTCCCCGGATTGGGACATTCCCCTAAGTCGAGAGAAAAATTACAAAAAAAGAATAGTTAAAAAAAAGAAGATGAAAATACGATAGCGCAGACATCGTACGACTTAAGCCCTGATTGGTTGATTTTATAATTTTTCAATTGTGTAATTTTTTAATTTTAAATTTCTTTTTTTACTTCATTGTTTGGGAGGGAGAGTGGGATTTGTGTATTCGATCTGATGATGAGATATAGATGACCTCGAAAACGTTAATCATGGTGAAAATGATGAAATTTTATTTTTATTTAATGCTATCCTAAAAGATGAGGCGGTGTGGCAATGTTCATCATGCCTAGGCAAACACAAAAATTCCAACGACCCCCCCTGATAATCTTCCATTGTTTCAAGAAAATGAACCTGTATCGAAAAAACTTATTCTGGACTGCATCTCTTCTTGTATTAAAGATCATCTATCAGAAATGAAGACAATTGTCACATCGGTGAATTTTTTGACTAAGAAAATAGAAGACTTACACCTAGACTTGAAGGAAACTCAAATAAAACTAATAAAATGTGAATCTTCTATAGCTGAAATAACATCAGAGAAAGATAATTATAAAAAGGAGTTGGAAGCTATGAAGCTACAGATAGAAGACACAGTCCAATATTCATACAATTCAAATTTAATTATAAACGGCATTCCTGAAAGACAAAACGAAGACTTACACGATTATTTTTATAAAATCTGCAAAAAGCTAAATGTTAATTGTACTTCAGAAGACATTGATGTAATTCATAGGCTTGGCGTAAAAGATGTCAACGGAAAAAAGTCAAGACCCATTGTCGTTAAATATAAAACCATGATAATGATTAACAAGAAGTCAGTCTTAACCACCATGTTTACTGATTTTTTTGAGATTTGCCGTGAGAGATACCCCATCTTCATTAACGAACATTTATCACCACAACGAAATAACTTATTTAGGAAAGCCAGAGAAATTAAAAAATCTAACGGATATAAATACTTATGGACTGTAGAAGGGAAAATCTTGATGAGAAAAGACACTACCACGAAACCAGTAATAATAAATTGTGAAAATGATTTAAATATCTTATGTAAGAGTTGATGATAGTAAAAAAAAAAAAAAAAAAAGACGACATTTGTAAAATTTAAAAATCTAAAATGATTGAAAATAATGAGGAAAGCGCAATTTGGAGTATTAGTGAAGATAATGAAAATGATGATAGAAATGGAATTTTTAGTGATAATCCTGAAGAAATTCCCACACATTATTGTATTAATAATATAAATATTATACACCAGAATATCCGCAGTATTCAAAAGAATTTTGATCATTTTATAACTTATTTAGAGTCTTTTAAAATCCCAATTCAAATTATGGTCCTAACGGAAGCATGGATAAATCTTCCCAATTATGCGCATCTTTTTCTGGAGGGATATGATAAATACCAGATGACTTCGGGTTTAAATAAGGCTAGTGGAATAGTTATATTTATTCATAAAAGTATCCATATTACTGAAATACATCCAATTTTCCTACATAGAATTGATATTCTAATTTTTAAATGCTCTCTTGAAGAAGTAAATGATGAATTTTACATTTTCGCTTTGTATCGTTCAAATCAAGTGAGTTTGGAGAATTTTATTGAAAATCTTGGGAAAGAACTAGAAAAGTTTCGGAATGATAAAGTTATACTTCTTGGAGACATTAATATTGATTTATTGAATGTTGAGTTTAATGATATCATACAAAAATATATTGACGCAATGGTAAAGGGATCTTTAGTTTCTTTAATAAATTCTCCAACCCGTATAATGGAGACAACAAAATCTTGTATAGATCATTTATTTACTTCAAAAAAATTTCTCATTTAGTAGATTCATATATTATTGATAGTGATATAACTGATCACTGCATGATACTCATTTGTTATAACTATAATGAAGAAAATAATCTTAAACTTAGTATAAATTCAAAGAAACAGGTTTTGAATTTTAAAAAGGTTGAATTAGAACTTTCAATGATTGATTGGAACAGACTTCAGACAATCGAAGGTTTGCAAAATAAATATCTATATTTTAATAATGTTCTACAAAAAATAATAAATAATTCTACAAAAGAATTGAAGATTACATCTAAATATAAAAAAAGAAAACCTTGGTTTACAGATGATTTAATGAAAAAATTAAGAAAAAGAAACAAACTTAGATCTCGATATTTAAAAAATAGACAGAATACCCTTTTATTTAATAAATATAAACGACTTCGTAATGATATGGTTAAACTTATAAGGCAGACCAAATTTGATTATTACAAGGCTCGAATAAACAATACTAAAACTTATAGAGAAAAATGGAATTTCATAAATGAGATTGCAGGTAGGAAAAGAAAAGAAACAAAAATCCCTCATGAATTAAAAGACCAAATAAACAAATGTAATATAGGTTTGATAAACATGTGTCAAGTTTATGAGGATAATAGAGATAAAAATTACAGTTTACGAGATGTAAATGTATCGGAATCTTTTTTTCTGTATCCAGTAAATGAAAATGAAATTAAAGTATGTATCAATAATATGTCAAAATATTCCTCACCTGGTTTTGATAAGATTACTACTAAGATATTATGTGGGAATGTTAATAACCTTTCAAAACCTTTAGCTCATTTAATAAATACCTCATTTATACTGGGAGAATTTCCTGAACCCTTAAAAACAGCAATTGTTATTCCAATTTATAAAGGAGGGGATAAAAAAAACATTGCCAATTATAGACCTATATCTTTACTCTCAAATATATCTAAAATTTTTGAACAAATGGTTAAAAAACGTTTGTTGAATTTCTTACAAAAACATAGTATTATTTCATGCAAGCAATACGGCTTTCAAAAAGGTAAAAGCACTGAAATGGCAGTTCATAATTTGGTTTCATTAATAACGACCTCACTTGATAATTATTTCTGTCCTGTTTCAATTTTTCTTGACCTAAAAAAAGCATTTGATTCCGTTAATCAAAATAAATTGCTTAGAAAGTTGCAACATTACGGAATTAGGGGTCTCGCTCATGCTTGGTTTTCCTCTTACTTATTGCATCGACAACAAATTTTAAAGATTGAAAATGAATATAGTACTTCAGAAAAGAATAAAATTGGTGTCCCTCAAGGAACGGTTTTGGGTCCTATTTTGTTTCTTTTATATATAAATGATATTTTTAGCCAAAATTGGAATGGCCATATACAAGGTTATGCTGATGACTTGGTCTTGACTTACACAAGAGATGATTTTATAAATTATAAAGAGGCAGAAATTGATATATTAAATATAAATAAGTGGTTAAATGAAAATGGAATGAAATTAAATGTACAGAAAACTGTTTATATTAGATATAGGTTATATCCAAATAATAACTTTATCAAAAATATTAAATGCCATACTCATGATTGCATTAATATTAAAAATTGTACATGTCCTAGTATAAAACAGGTTAACAGTTACAAATATCTTGGTGTCATTATTGATTACAAACTAAATTGGAGCCAGCATATTATTAATCTTTTTCAACGACTTAAATCCATTACAATTACAATTAGAATGCTGCATGCAATTCTTAATCATTCTATGATTAAAAATATATACATGGCTTTATTTCAATCCGTTTTACAGTATATGATTGTTATATGGAGAGGAACTTATACAACCTATTTAAAACCACTTAGAGCCTTACAAAAATCTACTGTTAGCAATTTCCAAAAAACTCCAAACCCAGAAATTTTAGATTTACAAAAATTATACTTAAACTGTTTAGGAAGATATTCACAAAAATTTTATTATGAAAATAAACCAAAATACAGAACTATTCAATACGCATTAAGAAACGCACAACAATGTATTGACATCCCAAGAGTGAAACATTCCTTCGCTTGTCATCAAATAGATTATATGAGTATCCGTATGTACAATTTAATGCCAAATGATATTAAAGACTGTAATAAAAAAAATGTATATATTATTAAGAAGAAAATTAAGTGCTGGTTAAATAGCCTTATAGATTTTAATAATTTTTGAGTTTTTTCACCAATATTTTTCATATAAAGTTTTATATTGTATATAAAGAGATAATTTTATGTTTTTATATACTTTTATATATCCTTTGTATTTAAATTTCTTTAAAATATTAAAAACTAACAATCATATTAAAAAAATATTTGTATAGTATAAAAATAATTATTTGTATTGTAAAAAAAAAAAAGAAAAATTAGTGATTCAAAATAGTATTATCATGTACATCTGTAATAATTTTCGTTTATAGAAACAATTTTATTTTTCCCAATTATGTGTTAATTTCGATGTATCTTGTCTCTTGTGAGCATTCATTACTCTTTCGAGATACATCGATAAACCTTATTATACCTAAATAAATAAATAAATAAATAAATAAATAAATAAAATAAATTTATGATTCTTCAACTGACTTCAAAGATAACATTTGTTGGAATATATCTTGGACTTAGGACATTTTTCTATCGTATAAAACGGATTCTTCGCCACTTGCAAGGTGTAACATTTCTTCAAGTCCTGTAAAGGAATTTTTCACAAGTCGAGTTCCGAATTTTTAGTCAAGTGCTAAAATTATCAGGACAGTGCAGCTTATATTAATCTATGGTTTGATTTTAAATGTATATTTTTGTATATTTCTGTATATTTCTGTATATATTTCAAACATATATTTTGTATATATTTTAAAGTGCTGCTCAAGGGTTTTTAGATAATGGGATGTTTTTCATTTTAAATGCAAATATTTGATATAGGACTTTTATATTTCGGGGGATGGAAGGTTTTTATAATTATTGATAACGGCTCTACTATATTGAGTATTATTTAAACAGTTTTGTACGATAGCAGATGTAGTCAGTTTTATAATCCTTTCTTATAATTTTTTGTTTATATTAAAACCTGTTGAAGTTAAAAAATAATTTTTAAGAATCTTTATAATTAATCATATTCTTCAACGTTAAATATACCTAACAAATGCTTCACCTGTTTGCATCTGATCCTTGCAAAACGGATTTCCTACACTATCCAAACACACAAACATTGCCTCACTTCCTCACCCATGGAATAACTTACATGGCACCAAAGTCACATACCACTACAGACTCCACACAATATAGACCTATCACATGCAAGCAAAATCTATACCCCTATTAACACAAACAGCTTACTAACTGAGCAACAAAAGGGATGCCGTAGAAATCACATGGACTGTAAGGAGCAACATCTGATAGACTGTAAGGAGCAAACTCTCAATAAAAATCGACACCTCCATGCAGCTTACATTGATTACAAAAAAGCTTTTGATAGTGTCCCACATTCATTGCTTTTATACATCACTACGATTATACAGGGTGACTCAGTAATCTATTACCCCCTTCCTTTTTATACCAATTGTACAGTAAACTGGTGACTTTTTGGTAAACTGTGGAACTTTCCAGAACAGAATGAGGATGGTGCATGAAATAATTTGCATGCTTGGCAAATGGTATTCAGAAGAAAAAAAAACACTCGATGGTTACTTCCGAGACCTGAACCCAGGATCTTTTGACTCTGTTGCTCTTGTTTCCTCCTATGGCCACTCATCCCTTGCCTCAATCTTGACAGGAATCAAGGTTTTAATGTTGCAGAGCTTGCAATGTGGGTGATCCGCTCATCGAATTTTGGTGAACTTATTTTGTTTTGTTTGGAATTTGCTGTTGAACTAATGGGCAATTGGAATTTTTTGTGTATCTCTTACGGTTTTCGAGATAGAATTTGGATGTGTGCTAATTTGCATATTTGAGATGATGAAAGGTGCTCCACCAGATAGAGCACCCACAAGTTCCTGTTCATTCCCTGTATTGGAATTTGCGTAACTACATTGGTTCCAAGATAGGAAGGGGGGTAACAGGCTTTTGACTCACCCTGTATAAAATAAACCCCACACTTATCATACTTTTAGAAGGTGCAATGCTGCATTGGAGAACTACACTACACCTCTCACTCAATAGTAAAACTATCAAGATTGAAAAAGTACAGGTAAATCGGGGCATTTTCCAGGGTGACTCACTGAGTCCGCTCTGGTTTTGTCTTGCATTAAATTGCACTTTCAAACAAACTGAACAGCACAACTTACGTCTACTTGATTAAACACAATTAAGCAGTTACTACACACTTTCACACTTACTCTACTTGGACGACATGAAAATTTACTTGATGCAACTGCTCCAGTTACTTGATATTACACACACTTTTTCAAACGACATGCAATTTGGATTGGAGTGCAAAACAATTCACATTGAAAATGGAGTTCTCAGTGATCCCGGCTTCAAATTGGAAGAACCAGATCACATTGGTACTATGGAAAATGATGAATTTTACGAATATCTAGGATTTAAACAAGCCAAACTTCTGGAGCACAAAGATAAAAAGAGTACATTCACTAAACAATATCTTAATAGGCTAGAGACAATACTTAAAACACCCTTAAATTCCAAAAATTTACTCAAAGCCATCAATACTACCCCAATACTCTTCTACTCCTTTGGAATCATACAATGGACACACGCGGATCTTGAGGGACTTGAAAGAAAAACACGTAAACTGCTTACAAAGCACAGAAAACACCATCCATACAGAGCTATCGAAAGATTCACCCTGCCTCGTTCAAAGGGAGGCAGAGGCCTTATTGATATAATACGAGGGCGATCCGATAAAAAAGTACACATGGTTGGACCGGCAATTTACAAGCGCGCACACACCGTTCGCGCGTGATGTGACGTTGTCTCAAATTGTGCTAATAGTAAGGTGCGTATCGTTTTTCTCCGTTCAATAGTTTGGGTGTAGCAATGCCATAGAAAATTATTCCAAAATTGATGTGCGTCAAGTTATCTGATTTATTCAGGCAGAAGGAGTGAATCAGAGTGAGATTCATTGCAAATTAATGAATGTTTATAGGGAGAACAGTTTAAGTAGAAAAGAGGATTCTGTTGAATCCAAGAAATTCAGAGAAGGGTAAACTAAACTGCGTGATGATACAGAGAAACGAAGAGGAAGAATTGTGAAGTGGTGGAAGGTATGATAAGGATCAAAGTGATTGAAATGGCTAAACAAATTGGCTATCTAACACGTCATATCCAGGTGCAAAATTTTCACGCAAACAGTCTATTTCCACAGACAAAATCAGGCAGCCAACATCATACATCAACATCTAGTGAAGATAAACAAGCTTAGGGACATAAACACTCCTAATTATAAAATTAGAATTATGTCATAGACACTGTCTTAGAGAACACCACATACAAATTATATTTTGACAGCGCTATAATCACTGACAAAACTATCTCTCATAACAGACCAGACGTTGATAAGTAAAACAAAATAATCTACATAATTAATATTTCCTTTCCCAATGTATTTTAAGAGTATTATAAAAACTGACATCGCAATCCTCATAATAGACTAAATACTCTTAGGCAAACAAAATGATCCACATACTTGATATTCCAATGCATTTTATTTATAAAATTATACGGAAAAATCACTAGTATACAGATTTTGCACACGAAATACAACGCCTAAGGGGAGAAAACAGAAAAAATACATATATCTTTCTTTCTGCCACTGGGATTATTCCACACACACTACTTTAAAGCCTGACAACACTGAATATAAACTCACATGTATACAAAACCCTACAGAAACGAACAATACTAAACACTTGTTAACAGTAAGGGGATTCCTACACCTAGACATTAATACTTCCACTGGCATAATTATACTAGTTACTTATTTGGGTATTGTTCCTCTTTTGGATCACCCTTTGGGACTTGTCTTCCAGACTTGATCCGAGTTTGGTTTATATAAAACAACAAATAATAGTAGAATAAAATCCAATTAATTGGAATTCCAGTTGCTTACAAAGAAATCCTGAGAAGTACTCTCAGACAAGAATTATCGCTGCTGCCTCTTTAGATTCTCACGATTTACCTTACTATTTTCAGACGAATTTTATTGTGTCCTGGTAATTCCGAACACCCTGCAGCTTACAAGCAGAATTGGTTCACCAATTTTCGAACCACCTGGCTTAATCTATTTCAAATAGATGAAACGATCCCTAATATTATTAAAAATAATCTTTTTCCATAAGAGCATCAGGCCATGTATTCGTGAAATGGCCTAGCACAGTCAGTGAGAAGTTTACCTTCGCTCCAAAACTTATCAAGTTCTGAACTAATTAATTGCTATTTAAAAAAGTTCCTATATAATCATTTACTTCAATTTCAGGCCTAGGAATAGACGTTTTCAACGTTGTGTCCGTTTTATTGCGTTATGTTTTAATAATAAACAGAAAATCATAGGTCTTAGCAGATAAACTGCAATATTCAATAGCTTGAATATTTTTAAACTAATAAATATTCTATCTATTTAAAGCTATAAAATAATAAGAGAATAATTAAATAAATGTAATAAAGGGCAAATGACAAAATTAAAGTCTTATTGATTATAGATCACCAAGAAATAAAATGATTGCAGAGTTTCACGCTACTGTCTGTGGATTATATCCAACTCTTTGTTCGATACGATGTGTTGCTTCTCTCGCATTTACCAGCGATTCGCACGCCTCCCTATAACGTATTCTGCGCACCATATAACTTCCGCTAAGGGGGTGCGATGCAACTTTGGGAAAGGGTCCCAGGCCATCGCCACGTCTAATAATTATATAAACACATAGAAAGGAAGATTTCTCAGTTTCTGAATTTTCTCAGCAACCTTTAATTAATTAGCTTGAGAATGAAGAAGAAATGAATGAAGGAGCATGTGATTATATTTTGTTTTTATTTACCTGTAAATTGGAGGAACATTCTTCTCGGATAAACGATGGAAATGAAGAGTTCTATTACGCCAGTGAGTAAGAGCGAGCAAATTCAATCCTTTTAATGATTACTTCCGGTAGCATCTGCATCTATTAAAGCCTCCATCTGGTCTCTGATGAACGACTAATTAACGTGGAACCAACAGATGGCACTTAAGCAAACAATCGCTCCGACCATTTGATGACATTTTCGGAGGAATACCGCAGCACAAAAGACATTTTATTTAGATCTGAACGCTATTTTGTAATATTAGTATGGGTAAGAGAAAGGACATTAGACAGTAGAAGCTTTAAGACAGACATAGATTTTTAACTAAAGTATTATATAGTAATTGGAAAGTAATAATCTGACTACTTGTTACATGTTCCTCTTTCCTTCTCTTTTTTCAACTCTTCTCCCAACCAAAAACGTAAATACATCTTCTTTCTTTAGAGACATTATAGGCTGAGGTAGCCCCTGACTCGATTCAAATCGTTAGAAAATTCAGCCAGCAGGTGATTGACCTACTGCGGCTTAGCCAACACCATCTATATAGATGAAGAAGGCCTGCGCACTGATTTCTGACGTCATTAAAAGAAGGCTGGAAATTGTGCTTTACGGGAAAGTTTGGCAAGCAGCCTCTAACTAATGCTCTACCTGGGCTGATATAGGCTAATCAAATAAGCATTAATTTACAACTTCTGATAATTTCCATTCGTATAGTGTAACTTCTGAGATTTATTATTTTCATGAATCTAACCAACCTAAAGCAAATTAATAAATTAACAAAAATACTGAACCAGTGGCAAATTTTTTTTAATTTACTAAAATTGACATAAATTTGCCAATTTATATATTTATAAACCAATAATAATATTTTTAAAATATTCAACTTCTCCTATTAATTTTTTTGGATAAATTCAGTGTTGGAATATTCTGCATATCAACCAATTCAAGATTCATCTTTTGAAGATATGAACTGACATTTCTAATTTGAAGGAGATCCAATGTTATTATTAGGCTAAATTTTTAAATTTTATTCCTAAATTTATTTTTAAGCTTCAGTATTGTTAGAGATTTTAAATTAACTATTGAACGTTTTAATAAATGATTATTGTCTTAAAATATCAATTAACAAATTTATGATAAATTTTTAGTTTTAAACGTCCAGTGCGCAGGCCTTCTCTACCTAGATGGCCTTAGAGATGTTCAGTACCCCGAGCACAAGGCCGAACTATAAATACGGCCTGTATAGTTCGGCCTTTGCCCGAGCAGTTAGTAAAGGACAAACACTCATGTCCTCAGCGGGATTCGAATCCGCGACCCGCTAGTGCTCGTGAGGGACATCTTCGATGCTCGTGAGGGACATCTTGCACGAAAAGACAGTTCACGCCAAGTTTTAGCTAACAACTGTGGCGTTAAAATTCGGCTACGAACTTCCGATTAAAGTCTTGCAGTTCAGTTGGATGCTGATCAAGTGCATGAATACATACACATTTTTGATGAATGCTCCACATGAAAATTCAAGGTGGTGAGATCTGGTGAATTTAGTGGCCATCGAATGGGAGCACCTCAGCCACACCAGTTGAAGGTAGCATTAGTGTCATTTCTTCGACGTACTAATTGTCTTCTTCTATCTAAAGATTGAGCATGGATGAAGAAATACAGGATAGGAAACTCCGTTGTTCTTCTTCTTCGTAGCCCTCGTCTCCAAACTCCATTGTTAAAAGCGTGAGGTTTTTTTCAGTGGCCCCTCTGGGTATTTGCGTGCGCATTACTCTATGTCTAGCATTTTCTTTATGGGCCTTTTTCAAACGAGAAAGCGCGAGATTATGGCCGCGCTCATGCTTGATCGTAAACGAGGCTGACTGGTGAAGAGCAGCTTGCTGCGAAGGAATGAATGCTTATTCAGTCCCTTTTTTAAATGCACTACCACAGATATCATTGAAGGATGTAAAAGAAATTGTTAGGTCGAAGGCTTAAGGAATCGAGAGAAATCTGGAAACTGTTGATCAAATCAAATTGTTCATTGTTTTCAGGATGCAAATTACAATTTTCAGGACATATATAAAAATTTTCAGTTCCTTCTTCAATGATGATCATTACTTCAAATTCATTTGACAAATGAGGTTTATTTTGTCGTCGTTGTTGTTGTATTGTCGAATAACCCGCAATGGACTACGTTCTTTTCAACTCATTAGTATTCTTTTCCTGAGTCCAAAATGCGCCTTTTTAATTCTTCATTTTTTCCCGCAAGCCTTTTGATTGTACCTACCTGGTTTCATGTGGTGTACTTTTTTATATGTCTGCTTGTGAAATTTGTAATTCTTCTATGCCCTTTGTGTTTCATTTATCCAAGTATTGGCTATTTTCAATTTTGACATATATTTGAAAATTTTTCCTGTGAGCCTATTGGGGTTTATTCTTTCAAGATTTTCATAAAAAACTATTCTCCTTTTCCTAATGGTACAGTATCAGTAATTTTTTCAGTATAAGTATATATTTCATTGTTGTGACGTACTTTAAATATTGACCCCAACATTTTTCTTAATATTTTTCTTTCAGCTACTTTCAGTTCTTGAGTCAACATTTTTTTGATCAGGATCAGACATTTAGCTGTATAAAGTGCTTCTGGGCGTATTACTGTTGTTTAGTGTCAAAGTTTAGCGTTGAATGATATTGACTTCTTATAGATATCTTTGGTGAGGAAATAGGCCGATTTCATCTTACTGACTCTTGCTTTAAAAGCTTTTTTCTCTGATCCGTTTTGTTAAATTCTCCTAAATACTTGAACTTTTATTTATTCTGTCAAATTGTCATATTGGGTAGTCTTGACGTTCGTCATAAACATGGTTTTTGGAAGGAGATTCTTAAACTATCTCTCTTAGCTTTTTGTCATATAATGTATTATTATTTTCATTGCATGGATTGCAATAAACACTCATTGCCAGTGCGTTTAGATTTATATTGTTTACTTCACTTGCACACATATGCAAGATATAAAATGTTATTAAGATCAATTAATTAATTGATTGATTAATTGGTCTTGTCATATTGATATAAAAATATAACAAATAATAAAACCAAAAATGAAAATAAAAAAGTAATAAAAAATAACATCCCAATATAATTTTAATTGATTTCAATTAATAAAATTTATTATACAAAAGGTATATGTTAAATTCATGAATTATATTCAATATAATTTATATCAAATTTTAATATTAATTAACGAAATAATAAATAAATAATTAAGAGTAATGATAGTATAGTGATTATTGAAGTGATTTTCTTTAGTCATTCGTTTTGGTCTATTTCGCAACACAAATTTATTTGCAATAGCCTCCTTCTTAACTAATCTTAATTTATCAAGTGAATCCGTGAAATATCCTGAGTTAAAATCCAGTGATTAAACATTTACGTCTTGGGCAGCTCTCCACAAGACAGATTGCCCGTGAGATTGGACAACAGGCTAGTCGTACAACAGTTTGGAGAAGCTTAAATTCGAATCCAACAGTTGTGAGGCGAAGGGCCACCTCAAGACCAAAACTAACACCTGCACACAAAACAGCACGTCTCAACTGGTACCAAGAAAGAATGTCCTGGGCTTCCGAATGGCGACAGGTAGTGTTTTCAGATGAGAAGAGATTCTGTCTCGATGGTCCCGATGGATTTTCTCATTTTTGGCATGATTTACGACATGAAAGACTCGAACGGTTCAGCAGGCAGATGGGTGGAGGATCAGTCATGGTATGGGCGACCATCGGATATGAAGGACTAGCTGATCTTGTATTTGTGGATGGACGCATAAATGCAGAAAAGTACCAAAGCCTCCTATAACTGGTTCCATTCGGGCCACTAATTGCAGGTGATAACTGGTTGTTTCAACAAGATAACGCCCCATGCTATGCTGCTCGATGCACCAAGAAGTGGTTCCAAGACCAGAAAATCAACACGATTCCTTGGCCATCCCTTAGACCGGACTTAAACCCTGTCGAAAATGTCTGGGGCATCATGGTCAACAAGGTGTATGAACGCAATCGTCAATTTTCAGGGGTAAAGGAGTTGAAAATTGCCCTATATGAGGCATGGGATGCTATGAAGCTTTCAGTGATCCAAAACTTAATAGACAGCATGCCGAAAAGAGTCTTTGAAGTCATCAAGAATAAAGGGGGCTCCATTAACTATTAATTTGGATGTCAATAAACCAATTAGGAGCAATGATTGTACTGATCTTATAGTTCTGTGACAGCTGTTTTCTTATTTTCTTATTTTGCTAAAAAATGTGTGTTGAAACAAACGTTTTCACTTGAAAATGTGTTTTTTTTTGTATTAACATTACAAGAAAAATACAATGATTACTTTAAATCACTAAACAATATCTAAACAATTACATTTGTGAGGTCTTATAATTTTGCAACAGAGTGTATGTTTTTTTTAATATATGTGTTTTAGTTTACGAGACTTAAAAAAAGCATATTTAAGGGTTTGCGACATATTTGGGATTATCAGACCTAAAAGGCATTTTTTGCATTTTGTCTTGAATTCTGTCCAGTTGGCTTCTGGTTATTGCTGTCATGATCCATATTCAACAGGACTATTTCTGCCTTCGCCAACAAATGGCGCCACCTTTGCTATTGGTTTCGACCAATCAGAATACTCGACGCCTGTTGGTGAAGCATCACAGTAGTGGGGGATATATAGGGTGCTTCTAAAAACTCTCAAGCGCTCATTTTCAATCACGTGATCGTTTACCCCTGAACGCGTCCGCTCTATTCACCCGCACATGAAGTTGTTTGACAGCCCCAAGGGCATCGAGATAACAACCCGATCAGTAAATAAGAGGTAACTGCCACAGAAATTCGTTAGGCTTTCAAACTTTCTGTTTTAAGCGTAATTATTTATTATTTATTGTCCAATATTATGATCTGATGGGTATTTATTAGATTTCAATGCATTTATTCTTTTATGACCATACGATAAATACGAGTGTTAAAAATCGACGCACATACGATAAAACGAAACTTTAAAGAAAATTCGAAACCTAAGAGAAAAATTAAAAAAATAAAATATATAAAACAATCTTCGCTTTTATCTTCAGCTCCTTCACCCCTATCGTGTAACGGACTTCGAAGTGGGAAATGCTTTCACTGTCGGCCATTATTGCGAAAGTAGTGAAAGTGAGCGAGGCAACGCGAAATGATCAGGACGGAAATAAGATCACGTTGATCCTGAGCGTTCCCAACACGACGATGAGATCCTGTCATATTTAGATGACATGCTCGCGTTGGTCATGAACGCTTACGCTCGATCGCGACTGGAGAGAGTATTTAGAAGCACCCATAAAGGGGCTGCTTTGGTTTGGCAGTCAGTGTGGTTTCAATTTCGACGCTCGATCAGCATCAGGATTCTAGACTCCGCGACTACCAGGACTCCGACTAAGGGGAATTTGTAAAGCAGTTGCTATTTTGTTGAAGATTGTGGAAACAATTGAATCAGTGCCAGTTTCACCTAAACAAGTACTTATCCCCTATTACTTCATGTGAAGTAGAAAGATCATTTTCACAGTACAAATCAGTTTTACGTTCAAATCAACAGAGGTTCACCCGAGAAAACTTGAAGTTAAACATTGTTAGTCACTGTAATTTTCGAACAATTAAAATAATGATGAAATGTGATTAATTTCTATTTCTTCGTATCATTTGTTTGTTAAGAAGTAGTTACATTTTAAGAGAATATTTATCATTCAAAGGGAATATTTCAGTAATCTTTAAGGGAATATGAACCTAAATATTTTACATGTTTTTAGGACCAAAAGACATTGCAGTTATTAAACACCATCCACAACAATACAAAAACCAACAACGACAACCAACTATAATACAATCACGTTATTTGAAAATTTTTAAAATGCAGTAACACGACGATTAAATACCTGGCGTAACGAAATATATACTAAAACCTGGCCAGAGAAATAACTATAAACTAAAAAGAAGCATGTAAATCGAATCAGTGGTTCTCGAGTTATAAGCACACTAACAGATCAACATTAGTCAGCCTTTTTAGATGCTAGCTAAAACTTGGCGTGAACTGTCTTTTCGTGCGAGATGTATCTCACACTCATCGAAGATCATGTAGAGATATAACGAATTATAAGAGTCAACTTATCATGTTTTCTGCTAACAACCTCCGATGAACAGTTCGAAAGTTTATGTCCTATTACTTTTGACCATTTTCGAAAGGAACACCATGTAACCTAGCATTAAAATGCACCTCACCTACAGTGAGCTTTCCTAGATTTTTTTAATAAACTTTTAAATCATTTTCTATTTTATTCTGTGGCAATTCCATGGGATCCGCTAGTCACATAATATTATTATTATTATTATTAAGATTTTTTGTTTAAATTTATTGTTCAAATGCTTTCTTTTTCCCGTGACTGTAAATAAGCGCAAGTAAATTAAGCTTTGTTTTAATTATAATTTGTTTCCGAGCCATGCAATAAATTCTGTCAATAACACGTAGACAACAATGCGAGCGACGTAATGAAAGGGCTTCTTGCACGCGATCGCCATTTTCGTCTCTTCTTAGTCGTTCTTGGCAAACATGAAAATTAATCCGAATTTTATTCACAATAGCCAACAGTTAAAATTTATGATTAAGTAAACCTCCTTTACGATCTAGATAAATCGGAATGAAGTAACATTTTCTCTTAAATTTATTGGGAAACAATGCACTTTTAGGCAATGGCGAATAAAAAAAGCCGAGGAAATATGACGGTCCAAGAAGAAGACGAGAATGAGGAAGAAAACGAAGATGAGGGCTCTTTCCCTTTCAAAGTGTCTAGTCTCTCGAGCAGCAGCAGGAAGTTTCGGATATGTCAGTCTCGAATTGATAGATTATCTGTCTTCCTTCATTTCTGTGTTCTCTGTCCCTCCCTTATCTTTATCTTAACCTTATTCATATGGGAGTTGCATAGGCGGCTGTTAATTGGTGTAACGCGTCGTTCAAAAGCTTCAGACGATCCATGGCATCTCAAATGGGGAAAGAATTGGAGAGCACCAACTGTAAGCAAATGAACAAATAATCCTAGAACGTTTAACATTTTCGATCGCCCAAATCGTCCAAACTTTATTTTTCCTTAATTCTACAGAAATGAAATTATTTATTTATTTATTTATTTATTTAATTTTATTTTCTTTTATTAATTTATTTAGCTCCCATATCACATAATCTCAGTAGAGAATTGAATCCCTGGTAGTGCACAAAGCCTTATTAAGGTCAATTAGATATATTTGTATGGACATTGTGTTTAACAATGTAATAAATAAGTCATTAACGTTAATTTCCAAAATTACGGGGCAACAAGATCGACTATTTAATGCTGACAATTATTGCGAAATAGTGGAAGGTTTAAACAACTAATTGGCTGAATATTGTTGATTAATCCTTTCACATTGGACATATTATTATTTCTTGATTTCCACGCATATGCAAGACTCCTTAGAACAGAATAATGCAACAGAAAGCACAAAGCTTAACCAGGTATTCTTAACCTCATTTTGAGTCGAAAATTCCAAATCAACCATTTTCAAATTAATGCTACTTTTTGGTAGGGATGCGTAAATCCATATAATTATTGCATGTACAGGTGTAACAAAAAGCTAGTCAAACTTTCAGGAAACATTCCTCACATGTAGAGGAAGTTAATGTTACAGTATATACAAAATGTCTTTACACCCCTGGAAGTTTTTCATAAAACATGGGTACATTCTACTAGCACTATTAAATTTTATCACATACCATCACTGAACACCCCTCTTTCAAAAAATATAAAGTACCTGACAGAAAATCTCTGGCCTTCTTTTAATATGCAAATTTTTTCAATATGAGTGGTAAAAAAAGTTATCACACCCATCTGGAAAAGAAGTTATTGTTGTAAACATTTTAATACTTTGTATGGCCACCTTTGGCATG